>MJUU01011790.1:3447-35820 GCA_002080025.1 Modiolus philippinarum
TTGAATGCAGAAAATGCTCCTTTTGCAATATAAAAGAGAAGGTTCAGTATGACCCGTCTTTCGCCCTAAAAATTGAGAATTTTCAAATATTAATACTATATATTTTAAATCATCATATGAACAGTGCAAATGTTGCTTTACAAGAATCAATTGCTGACGTCATAAACGTGGGCAAAATTCAGAAAATATTGAAAATCTCACTATTTTTGGTTGAATTTAATACTGTTTTCGTTAAAATTGGTAATGGCCACATTCATGTTCATTCACAGTAATTACATAATGTATGATGTAACTACATGTAACAAGTATACATAACTTACTTAAAAAATTTGATTGAACACGCATGTGGCCACTACTATCAGAGCCAAAAACTTGATAAAATAATGCAATTTTTAGCAAATTTGTTGCATTTCCGTTCTCAGACTATGTTTGAGCCACTGCAGCATCATGTTAAGGGTATGTTTTCACCAAAAAACCGACTGAATCAACTGAAAATGACATTAAAGATTTTGGAAAGAGTTCTACATCACCACTAATGTGTTGGTAATTTTGGGGCCAAAAACCGGCCATCTTTAGTCAAATTACAGAAAGTTACAATATTGCGGGTATCAATATCATATTAAAAACAGAAAATGCTTCATACGGCATATTCTTTTGTTCTTTGTAAATATGCAGGAAGTTACATGTTTTTTTTTTTTGTTTTTGTTTTTGTTTTTTGTTTTTTTTTTTTGCCAGCATCGATATTATATCGATTACAGAAATGTCCATTTTACCATATCTTGTTAGTCAAATTACATTAAGTTTCGGTATCTTTATCATGGATATCATATCCTAACAATACAAAAATACCAAAGTTGTATCATGAACAATAAAATTTTGTTATGCTGTACACATGTTTCAAGGAGTAACCTCTCAAATAAAATGGAAAGCCAGGATCCAAACAATAGTCAGAAAAGAAGTACTCAATACCAAAAATAACCGAAAAATGAAGCCAGTTCAAGTACTAAGGACATCTACCGAGTGCCATGCACGGAATGAAGCCGTAGTATTTTTAGGGGGTTAGAATTTTGATATAACCGTAAATTTCTATAAAACGCAAGTTACATATTCGTGTCAGACAAATCTGACTATTGGACTGGTGGATACGCTCGGGGACCTCTGGTCCACCAGCAGTGGCATCGGTCCAATGGTTTAAAAATGCAAAAATACCAAAGTTGCATCATGAACATGAATGTTGTTATGCTGAACACATGTTTAAAGGAGTAACCTCTCATCAGCAGCATTAGAATCAAATACAATGGAAAGCCAGAATCCAAAAAAATAGTCAGAAAAGAAGTACTCAATACCAAAAATACCGACAAATGAAGCCAAATCCAGAACTAAGGACATCTAACGAGTGCCATACACGGAATGAAGCCGTAGTATTTTTAGGGGGTTAGAATTTTGATATAGCCGTAAATGTCTTTAAAACGCAAGGTACATTTCGATTTGGACCGGTGAATACCCTCCCGGATCTATGGTCCACCAGCAGTGGCATCGGTCCAATGGTTTAAAAACACAAAAATACCAAAGTTGTATCATGCTGTACACGTGTTTCAAGGGGTTATCTCTCATCAGCAGCATTAGAATCAAATAATATGGAAAGCCATAATCCAAAAGTTGTCAGAAAAGAAGTACTCAATACCAAAAATACCGAAAAATGAAGCCAAATCCAGTACTAAGGACATCTACCGAGTGCCATAAAGAATAAAGTTTTTAAGTCAAATTTCCGGCATCATTACGATTATATATACAGAATTTGAAGCAACTGTGACAACCTGCATTTTGTTTTCTTTATTTTTTTATAAAACATATTGCATGTTTCATTTTTCATTATAATTACTTGGATGAGTATATCTAATATATGATAGTCCCAGTTATAAAATCATTATTATATTACATGTAACGTTAAAATAATTATCATCATTTGGTTATTCCAATACTTCATTCTTGACATTATATGTGATTTTAATCAAAGCGGTTCTTGGCAATGACTGCCTTTAGAATAACCCCTGACCATGACTGCTTTAAGAACAACTCCAGATCATGAGTGCTTCAAGAAAAGAATATTACTATTTTAAGAACTATTCTTGACCATGTCCGTTTTTAGAACAATTACACACGATTGCTGCTTTTATAACTGTTCTAGGGCAGACACACAATTGTATTTGAACAATTTTATGTTTCTTTTGAACAGTCATCAGAACAAATATAAAGTAACTTAGTGAGAGGTTTACACTGCACCCAGCTATACGTACCTCAACTGCCGTTTTCATTCGAAAAAATACACAAAGGTGTTAAGAGAATGTTTAATCGGCATAATATCCTTATCTTTCCAGAAATAGAGAAATATTTGAAATAATAAAGAATTTATTTTTGGATTATGACGTTCAGTTTTTTTGTTTAGTACGTCATATATATTGCAGTGAAAAATATAACTTCCGGGAACAAAAATTGTACCCGGAAGTTTCAAACTTGAACAAGACTTACACCCTATTATTGAAGGCCTCATGGTAACTTTAAGATGAAGAACAACAAAAAACGTTGTTCAGTTGATTGATTTACCGTGTATTTGTATGGACTTTGTTTCATGTGCATTTACTCCATATCCTTTCATTGTTTATTTGTTAAGTACGCATTTCATTATATATATATATATATTTCAAACAACCAATTTTGTTATAATTCATAATATTTTTTACTATACCTTTTAAAGTGTTTCCTTTTTGCATCGTAATTGTTTCTTGCCCCAACAAGAAGCAAGCAATAAAACACTTGCCCTTAAAGTTTAAATACTTCAAAATCGCGAAATGGAACTTACTTTGTCAGTTGGTAATGGGTCTGGAGCTGGCATGTCAGTTCACTGCTAGTAGTCTCTTGTGATTTCATGTTTATGTCCGTATATTTAGTTCTTTCAGTTTAATTTTTCACAATTGACTCAGTCCTGCTACTAACTGAATTTTACTGTTGTTACGATTGTTTTTTTATTTATCACATTGGCTAGGGAAAAGGTTTTGGCCCAATAAAACTAGTTTAACCCCGCCGCAGCAGGTTTGCCTGACCTAAGTCAGGAATTTATTAAGCCTTTGCGTGTCTTGTCTTTTTTCTAGTTAGTTTACTTTATGTCTATAGGAGTCTAGGATGATGTTTATTTCGCTGAACTTGATTACTCTTTATTCAGGGGCCGACTCCAACCTGCCGTTGGGTGTGGGATTTTCTCACCATTCATTGAAGATCTTATGGTGGCTTTGAGTTGTTATTACTCCTTTTTGGGTCGTTGTCTCTTTGACACATTCCCCGTTTCCCTTCTTTTTTTCTATGTAGAGTAAGAACGCTATTTTTTGCTTTGTCTTAGACAATAGACTATTGTAAGCATTATGGAGGAGATATATTTCACCAAATATAAATAAATCGTATTCACCCTATGTATTATTTGTTTGAATCTTTTATCAAAATCAAAATATAAAATAGGTATATTATTTACAACATTGTTCTCATTTAATTTTCCAAAATATTTTGTATGCGACAATCCTACTTACAATCACTTGAAACAAGGACCTTGAACCTCTAAGCTCTTTGTTGTATATAAGCTGTAAAAAAATGGTTTGCATTTCTTTTTATCGATACCTATGTTTTCCCCCACACTATTAGTGCTCTATATTTGTTGCGTTTCGATGAATGTCAATTGTGTTAAACTTATCGTTTTTGTTGCCTCTATTAAAGTTGTTATTTCTATGTTCTTGGATTTTCGAGTTTCCAAGACCCCTTTACGACAATATTCCTACCAAATCTAATGCGTATGAAATGTATATTTCACATCTCGTAGATAATTCGTCAATGTCAAGCATGAAGTTTAAACAGTTATTACGTAAAACAGAGAAAAAAATGACATTAAACACTTAAGATGCAGATTTGTTCAGTCTGTTACTTTCGTCTCTTAAAGAATTTTATAGCCATCACCATGACATTATTGATGGTTATGTTGTCAGATTAACAAGTGAAAGATGACATTTTCAGCTAGATTTTACGTCTTCACTGATTCGACTTTACCGTTTTTCCTCCCTCAGAAAAGTCGTATACCCTTCCAGAGCAATTGATGTGGCTCTGGATTTCTATTGGCTTACACACAATTTCAAACAGTAAGTCCTGTAGCTCTGACTTTAATGTTAGGTATGCTGTTGTTATCTCCGGTTTTCTCGTTTTTGCAATACTTCTGAACTTTGATTCATGCAAAAATACGATTTTTGTTGATTCGAAGTATTCAAATGCGATTGCTGCGACTTGCTTTGGTATTCGTTTGATATTCTATTTAAAACTGCTGCTTATACTTGTACACTGAAAGTAAGGGATAAATTGTCACTATATTTAAGTCATCTGTGATCAAATGGATAAGTGCAATTTCAGACTTTTTCAAATTTCTACTTAAACTTTCAAAAACATAAATTTTGTCGAACTTGCCCTTTGCACAACATTTTACTGCTATAATGGTATTTTGATTTTAGAAAAAGAATTTTACTTATTTTATGTTGCATTTTTTAAATAGACATAGAATGCCGATACTGTTTGTGATCGTTCTTACTTTACATCTATTTCGGTAGAATCGCAAAATTCACATGTTTCAAAGACTTCCATTTCTTTTAGATCTGTGTTATTTATAAGAGTTTAAATTAATAGTTCGAGTTAATGAGGGATAATTGATATTTAAAAATGATCATCAAATGGCGACTGTAGGGGTAAATAAGAAAAGTAGATGATCAGAATTTAAAAGCAAGTGCGGATAAAGATGATTACATTAATTCTGCTGTGTATATTTCAGTAACTTACTAGTATGTCTTTTTCCATCTAATGCATACAAATGTTTTGAAATTTTAAAATAGGAAATGCAGAATGGATTAAATGAACAAAAACAAAATAAATCAAACAAAAACATAAACAAATTCAAAATATGGAATAAAGCAACGAATAAGAAAATGAAAAATGACATATTATTTTCCAGCTTATATATTTTTAGTGCCTGCAAGGCAAGATGAAATTTTACTTTTTCATCCATTTGTACCATACCCGACATAGAAAAGTTACAACCCAAATTTATTTTTTTCTGAAACTTTCGATTTTTCCAATGTTATGATTCTAGTTTTACTGATGAGTTGTTTATTAAAAGAGGCATTTCTGCAACACTGAAATAGAAAATGCTGTTTTATTAGTTATTGGGGTGGACTTTTTTAATTCATTTTATTGGGGTATGATTTTTTTTTGTATATTCTAGGAAGCACTAGGGCTATTTCAGCATAATTTTAAAGGTGTCATGTCATTTTAAGCAAAAATCAACATTTAAAGACGTTTTGAGCTGACGTCGTGCATTATGCGCAAACTTGAGCTTTAATGTTTTGTAATTTCAAGTACATTCCAAATAGTGAAATAAAGTAATTATAGGTCAAATTATCAAAAGGTAGATAAAAATGGCGTCATAGCTCTAAAACTTGGACGCTGTCTTCTTGATTTTTACTACAAATTAGCTACAGGAATATGTGTTGAAAGGATTTCAATTATGAAAAAAATAACTGTAGCATAAGAACACGACTTTTATAGATTCCAATGAGTGAACCGATTTTTCTTAAACTTATTCAACTTTTTCCAATTTATGTTTGAGTATTAAGGAGCAATATCACAAATCTGCTGTTTCTATATTCTTTAGACACACTGTGGAACTTGCAATATTATTTGTTGGCAATGGTTGATTGAATCATACTTAATGCGTATAGTTATAGATTTGAAGATTTAACGTTTTTTACCTTGTCTCTGGATTTATGTAATCTCGTGATTTGTTCCTTCGGTATTCACCTGCAATTTTTATGTTATGTTCCCATTTTGTAAATGTTATAAATGCATTTAAAAATTCAAATTCAAAAAATGGGTAATACTACCTTATCACAATGACATTAACATAGGTTATTGTCGTTTTGTTATGAAGGTTTTTGCACCATTTCATATTTTAACTTCCATTAAGATGTTTGGAAAATGCTAGTATCGCTCTCTATTTTGTACATGATAATAAAAATAGTAATGGTGCATGACATGATACCTCGCCACGTTTCACAAAATTTCAACGATTTAAGAGGCATATCTCCAGATCCCTGTGTACTTCTGAACCCAAAAATATACTTAGCCTGTGTTTTGTGGTAAACAACTTATACACCAAATTAGAAGACATTATGTTATTTCATTCAAAAGTTATCAGTAGGAAACCCTAAAATTTGCAAAATTTCAAAGTTTCAAGGGGCATAACTCCAGAACCCCTTGGACCTCTGAACCAAAAGTCGAACTTGGTCTGAGTTTTGTGGTCAACAAGTTACATACCAAGTTTGAAGACAATATATTATTTCATTTACAATTTTCAGTCGGAAGCCCTATAATTTACAAAAAGTTTCAAAGGTTCAAGGGGCATGACTCCAGAACCCTTTGACCTCTGAACCCGAAATCGAACTTGGTCTGAGTTTTGTGGTAAACAAGTAACATACTGAGTTGAAGACAATATATTATTTCATTTTCAAGTTATCAGTCGGAAACCCTTAAATTCGCAAACTTTCAAAGGTTCAAGGGGCATTACTCCAGAATCCCTTGGACCTCTGAACCCGAAATCGAACTTGGCATGGGTTTTATAGTAAACAAGTTACATATTAAGTTTGAAGACAATATATTATTTCATTCACAAGTTATCAGTCTGAAACCTTCGCGGGACGAACAGACGGACGGACATAAGATTGAGGGTATCACATAAAACCTCCTCACTACGTGTGGCGAGGTTTATAAAGTCTATAAGAACATCTGCCTATTTTTTTTTTGTTTTTTTTTTCAAAAGATAAAAGATGACGCCGAGAAAGTATTTAAAATTTTGGCCAATCAGAATGGAATTAGAATGTCTGAATTATTGCCAGTAGAAAATGGGGTTACTAACAAAGAGTTGTCAAGAGCCGAAGTCTATGAGACGAAAAGACAAAACAGGTGGAAACCATCGGAAAAATTGTAGACCGCAAAGACTTGGTACAGGCATTTCAAAAGAATTGTCGGGTTCAACCGGTTTTATGGAGCGCTAAACAATTCATTGAGGTATTATCAGGTAGCAACTAAACAGCAATTGCCATTGACAGGTCAGACGGTAAAATGTTCATTTCAGCACTAAGTAAAATGAAAGATCTGTTGGGTGGTTGAATGGTAAATGTCATTTTCTAACCCTAACAGAAAACCATTTAAAATTCATGGTACATGTCACTTCTCTAACCTTCAAACAAGACCAGGTGAAAGCTTGAAAAACACATATCTATCTCTTTGTACAAAGGTATTAAATGGCAAATCTGTATCAAAACCTTTATCGGCAAAGACAAAACAAAAACATTGTAATATAAAGACAAGACAGAAAACAAAAGCAGCGACAAAATAGTATCAACCGCAATGGTCCTGACTTGATACAGGCATTTAAACAGAAATGGGGGTTAAACTGGTTTTATGGCGCGTCAAATTTCCCCTTCGTTTGCTGTAGTGTCTAGTGGCAACTCAACAGCAATTGCTATTGGATGGTCGTAGACAGTTAAAAGTAATATTGAGTATAAAACAGAATCTTGAATCAGAGTTCGGACCGAAACTTCAGTTTTTTCCACAAGAGACCGATATCTTAATGATCGTATGAGATGGAATTTTTTAAGCCTTGATTAATAAGGCGCTCACAGAGATAACTTTGCCAAATAAGAAAGCCTGTATACTAGTGATTTGCGCTAACTCTCGCGTAACGAATCAACTGTGAAACATACACTCCGTGAGCAGCAAATGCTGGAATATTACTGTCTATGTTACGGAAATTAGTAATTTTGAAATTAAAATCGTCCCTTTTGTGGTAAATTTTAGTACCGAGAAGACCATTTTCGTCAAATTGGAGATACAAGTAAGAAAAATGTAGATCTATGGTTTCTGTAGTTTGCTTTATCTCAAGTTCTGGTATATATATCAATCATATCCTTTTAGCAAAAGATGCGATATTAAAGGAAATAACATCATCAATATAGCCTATATCTGTTAGTGAGATTGAAGGATCTAGCATCTTTTATTATATAATCTTTTACGTGTCCCTGAAGAAATCCTGTCTTGTAAGAATACAAAAAAGTCTGTGAGTACAGGAGCACAATGAGTGCACATTGGTGTTTCAACCTGCTGTTGATAAATAACACCTCGAAATGTGACAAATATATTATCTCTTAGAAAATCTAGCATACTGCAAACCTGCTTCATAGTAGCATACTTTTTCTTTAAAATGGGTTTTTGAACGAAAAAAATGTGGATAACACATTTTTTTTTTTAGTTTTTGAATCGGCAAAGGGCCTTTGATTCGTAATTTAAGTTTATCATGAGGAATCGTGGTATATAGTGTGGAAAAATCAAATGCTTTGAGAGAATGAAATGGAGCAAAAGAACGGGATTTACGATTTTCCGATAAATCAGAAATAAAAATATGTAATAATCTAAATGTTTAATCAACCTGATTCTAATTTATCTCTTTTGGGAATAGAAAAAAAGGACGTGATCATTATTGCTGATAATTTGTCGAAATTAAACTTTGCGTGAAGTTTATCAATTAACATGGAAAATGTATTTCAAGTCCATTTATCTTGTTCATCTTTATTAAATAAGTACTTTATAATGAACTATAATTTTATAACCTGCTGGTCTGTTAGCTTTGCATAAATTATACATGTAAGTTTATTGAAAGAATATGTTTTGCTAAAACACATGCTAAATTAGAGTATTTTCATTTTCAATATATTTATCGTGGAAAAAAGGAATAAGAAAACCAATCTTCAATATATTATATTGATTATGTATCGATTCAATCATTTTACCAAGACAGAAGTGCGTATTCAAAACCGAAACTATCACAGTACTTTTATATTTTTCCTTTAACCTAAAACACATGTTTTAAAACAAAGTCAGGATGAAGAACAACAATACTTGCTGAATCTTCCCGAGTATTTTTAACGTCAGTCGCAAGTTATTATAATGCTCCACCATAGAATCAATAGATTTCAAGCGTTTCATCGTATATCGCAGAAAGAGTAGTAATAAACAAGTGTCCTTATATTGGGAGATGTTCTGGCAAATCGTTATCTGAGATACATATACATGTACGCCATATACAAGGGAGAAGAAATGTTACAACATATACATGTACGCCATATACAAGGGAGAAGAAATATTACAGTATCCAGGAATGGGAAATTGAAATCGTTACGTATTTCTCAAATTTAGTTTTGATATGAAGCAGACATTTTGTATCTGTATTGTTTTAAATTTCAAGTTGACTAGGATACAAGAAAAAATAAATACTCCTTAAAATATTGGTTATTGTGTAAAAGAAATTTTGTATTGTGTGCTGAAAGATCACGACATCAAACATAAAAAATATAGTCAATTAAAAAGTCATGCAAGTTAGTGATGTCACCATTAGTATATTTGTTGTTAGAGTCAGTAGTCCTTGACAAAGTTATAGGTGAAGAATTCCACTACTTGTTTATCAGTTGTATATTTGTTCTCTATCAGTTTTCTAACATTTTTGATTTTATGGCCTTCCAAACGTTTAGATTTTATCTGCACTGAAGAGACATAAGTTGTCGAAATGCACATATGCAGAAAATAAATTCACAGTAATTTCGGTATTAAGTTATTTGTAACAAACAATAGTATATTCTCGACAGCAATACATATTTGAATGTTTTTAATACTCAATCTCTGAATAAAATGTACGGAATGTTTTTAAATATTAATGAAAGGAAGATAACAGGAAACACTTACAATGGCCGAACATTACAATCACATGTCACAATCAACCAGAGAACTGTACAAGAAAAACAATAAAATGACAAAAGACAAACATAGATAACGATAGGAACACGGAATAGCCGGACTTGGTACCGGCACTGGCAACAGCCAGCGGGAGGATTAAACCCGTTTATGGGTACCCAACTCCCCTTTCTCTATCCCGTTCCCCTATAGTATAATAAACATATACAGGTAGACCACTAACTCTAAGACCACAATCTTGAAAAGGAAAGAAAAGACAAAACGTAATTTAGAAAGATGGGTCGAGGAGTGCTCGCCGCTATACTGCCGGCTGGTAAAACACTGTCGCACTACGGAATAATAATCAAATTTAAGGTTTGGTAAAGAATCATCATGAATTTCAGTAGACATCGGCAGTATCAGCGAGAGGCCAGTATAATTATAAAATCTTCAGGTCAATTGATCCAAAAGCCAATTTAACGGAATCATGAAGAATATCCGGTCAATATCCCCTATTAAGTAAAGAATGTTAAATACTCTAATTATTAATAGATTCGCTATATGGTGTTCTGTATTTGTTAAAAATGTTTGAAAGTTATTTTAACAATGTCAATGTTTTTTCAACGTTCTTCGAACGAAAATCCCATGCCAAAGAATGAAACAGGTGTTTTTATCCTCGGCTCAATTTATGACTATATTTCCTTTATTGAATAAGGTGATAGTGTGAATTGTATCTCATGTTTCGCAAATTGCTGAGACGTATTTTTTTTTACTTCAGATAAATAACTAATATCTATAATAGTGATTGCTTCTATGTATTTCTTTACATTTTTATTAAACAATGGTCATTTTATATAATCTTATAGGTTGAAACACGTGTACAACTTAAAAAGTTATACTGTTTATCATGATTTTTTTGTATATTTAAACCACTGTCTGTAGGACATCTTAAAAGTACAGAGGCTTCATACCATGTATTGCACTCTTTTGATGGTTTTTGGTAATGAATTTGACATCCTTTTTCAATATTTTTGGTAATGAGTACTGTTTTGAGACTATCTATTCAATATTGTTTTCCATATTATTTGATTTAAATGTGGCTAATGAGAGTTTACTATTTGAAAAACATATATCTCTATACACCATAACAAAATTTAGCGTTTATTATATACTGTAAACGTATCAATTTTCGCGGTGTACTAATTTTCGCTATTTTCGCGTTTGCCTCTGGAACGCGAAAAATAGTACCCATGAAACTAAGTTTTGGTGTAGAAAAAGCCTTTTCAACATTTAAAACCGTGAAAACTAATACCTGCAAATTTGTCGACCTTTAACAAACCATGAAAATAAGCATCCGCGAAAATCAATACGTTTACAATAACTTTGGCATTTTAATATTTCGAAAAAACTGGGTCGATGACACCGTCTGGTGAAACAGAGGTGCTCGAGGGTATTCACCAGCCCAGTTGTCAGACTTGTCTCGCAAGGAAATCTTAACTTGCGTTTTACAGAAATTAACTGTTTTCATCAAATTTATAAAGCCTTTAAAAAATCTGAAGCTTCATTCTGTGCATTGCCCTCATTGTAAGTCCTTTTTATAATGAGTACCTCTAACAGATTCGTTTTGGATTTTTGTTAACCCGTAAAATTTGGTTTTAGTGCTGCTGATAAGGGGCTACATGTACTCTTAGTAATACGTGTATAGCATAAAAAAATAAATTACCATTTTTATGTAATCGTTAATAATTTACTTTAGGGAACAATAACATCGAACCCTGCTTCACATAATTCATCAAATTAAATTTTTAGTACATACGGTTTTAGTGATAAATGCACAAAATAGAAACCAAAAATATAAAGGCTAATAAATGTTCCCACAGAAAAAGAATAATCTAAAACACTATCCAATTTAAATTATATCTACCAACTGTTTACAGTCTCTACGTGGAAAATCTAACAACTCTGCATTTTGCTTTCTGTTTTGATAATTTATGCGAAATCCTCGGCTTTTATTATAAAGCTAAATGTCTTCAAAATCATGAAGACTTTATTCCGATTGGTTGATGTCAAAGGTGATATAACCGAAAGTAAAATTGGATGTTGTTAGATCTTCCATGCAGTGAGTGAAAGGAACAATTGGCATCTAATTTTAATAAGATTGTCTTTAACATAACCACGTTCAAGGCTGTCAATCGGTTACGCCGATAAAAATGATCGTGAGGGATTTGTAACGGCGGTTAAGTCTTGAGACTGGATCGTGAGACCTTTGGTGACACCATCGTGAGGGATTAAATTGACAATTATTTTGAAAAAACTTGTTATTTGCTTTTTCTACTAGGTAAACGATAAACACACAAAATATGATTTTGTGCATTTTCATCCAAAAATGATCGTGAGGGATGAGGTGACGAAATTTTTGATCTTGAAGGATTAAGCTTAACCATGATTGCAGGAGAGAAATGTTTTTTTCTGCCCTATTCATTTTTGTATATGTGCGTGTCTTTATTCTTCTTTACTGTGCCGTGCTCATGTAATGTCCTTTTTTTCTTTGTTTTTCCAATGTTGCCATTGTCCTTGCATTGTTCTTACTATAATCAGCAATATTGCGATATCAAAAACACATTAAACAATGGTGAAATGCTAATTTTAAGTATTTTCAAAAGTGCAGTAGTGTTTATTATTGCATTATTCTTGTAATATGAATACTGTGGGAGTACTTTTATTCGTAGACATCAATTTTCGTGGTTTTCATAAATATCACTATTTCGTGGGTAATCAGATTCGTGGTTTCCAATCCAATACATAAAAACGCAATGGCAAAAATGCATTTCGTTGGGAACTTAATTTCGTGGTTGAAGCGAACCACGAAATCCACAAAAATTGGAACCCCCACGGACAGTATGTATATTTACTATTGAATAAAATTGTCGGATTCCTTAATTCGTGTCGTTTTCGTCTATGGTCTCAAAAAGATTTAAACGTAATGTTTCCAATCAATTCAAATGAGATTCGACTGACCTAGCTAGAATACTACAGAAGCTCTTAATAAAGGAACCCGCATAACACACTTGTAACTGAGTAAAAATGTTTATCAGCATTTCATTAAAATGTGTTTTATGAGCGTGATTCATGTATGCTCTATATACATTTCAGTTATGGTGTAATTGTGCTTGAGAGAATTTCTTACACGGATGCACTAGCATATCTTAAATTTTGACATTTTTATTATCTTTCTAATATCAAATTATCATTCTGACCACCTGTTTGGTGTGCCCACTTCTCATGATTTTATGCCAAGTTTTCTTACTTTTGACTCAATGAGTGTCCTGTGTTGTGATTGTGTTCTGTTATTCTTTGTCTGGCAACGGATGACAGCAATTGTACACTTTGCTAGTTAATTTTATGTTGACAACACCACATTCATGAATGATAAGCATGACTGTATCGTTGCTCGACAATTAGCAATGAATTCCACTAAAGCGGTGCTAGGAACCGTCTTGAACTTGCTATGAGATATGAGCAAATCTCACTGTTGAAGACCTCATAGTTATTTCAATATGAATAACAGCAATAAAAGCTTTGTTCCATTTCTTCATATTATCATGTATTTGTAGAGGTTTGTCTCATATGCATTTACTCCATATCCCTTTATTTGTTATTTTAGGTCTCAATTTTATTTTTTTTAAGGCACACCAACCTTCCTTGGATAAAAAATAACACATAAAATCAACATTTAAATCAAAATATCTTATTTTTTATTAGGCTTAAACACATAAATCTTTGAAGCAGTTTAGTGTAAAATAAACATTTGATATTAAAATAGGAAGAAGACACTAGTTTCTAGAAATGGCCATGAAAATATTAAACAAAAACAAAACAACAAACACGTTTGCACAAAAATAACCCTGTGTCATCCCCATTTTTAGTCGAACTTTAAGGGTATGGTAGGTAATTCTTGGTAAGCTACATTTCTGCATATGAGGAGACATTGTGCAAAAATGTTAGAGAGAAATCATGAACATCGATAGGAAGAAGAATTAAAAAATGGTCATGTACAGACTTACAATTAATTGTAATTTTATTGTTTATTCAGTTGTGTTCTATGCTTTGCCTAGACTGGAAATATTATTAATTTGTATTTAATCCATCTCTTGACAGTTTGATTTGTTACTTCTACGTTTACCGAATTTGACTCAGTTCTACCGGACGTGACATGTTCAACATGGCGTGTGCTTTTTAAGAAACCGGAGATGCTTACTCTACCGGTGCACCTGGATCCGGTATCATGATCTGTCACATGCTTAATGTTATAATTTCATTTTTTTTTTTCAAAATAGATCTTAGCATAATCTTAGAACAGCTTATATATATTTGAAGCTATTGTCTTGGAAAGGAAGGCTAGCAGTCTAACTTTCATGACCCCGAGGCCTGGTCTCAACCTTGGTTTTTGTTTGGATATACATATTGTACATTTGTTTGTGTCTTCATTTTTGTTTTAAAAATTGTGTCTTTGTTGTACTGATTTTGCTATGTTTTTTTGGACTTATCTCTTGGATTGACAGTTTGGTTGCGCACTTACTTCAAAGAAGGTACCTTTTTGTTGCATGAATGATTTTTTTTTAAATTAATAGCTGATTTTAACTGGAACCAAACATCAATTTGCCTCTTTTTCCGTTTAAACAATTAGCATCATTTGTAAGACCGAATTTATGTGATATTGAAAAACCAGAGTACCAATGCAAAAACACAGCTTAGGACAATTATTCGGTGTCTTCTGATAGGGGAATTTTCAAAGTATCCACTAGTTATTGGGCCAGTTCTGGACTTTGAAATTCCCTAGTTATTGGTACTATCAACAGGTCACCGTGTTGAAGCATTGGTTTAGGTACACCAATCGAAACCAAAGAACCGTTTAAGGAACGAACTATTCAAAGGGAGCTTTGACATTTCCCAATAATTTTAATTATGGTAAATTTCTGATCTTATAGTCGACACAACGCAAAGTATTGTCTACTCGGAGCGCGAGACTCTCGGGAAAAAGAACGTAACCATCCATCATGATAAATGCATCGACATTGTGATCATAGATACATATGTCCTGGATGGTCATTTCGAATTAATTCTTCGTCTGCAGAGCAGTGTCAGAGGATATATTTATGTTCAATAGGACGGAGATATTTTGGCGATTGACAGATGCATCCACGTGAATAGATACAGTCACACGTTGTATTGCAGTCGGCAATAACTAATGTGCAGATGAAACCGTATATGTAGGTTACCATGGCGACATATAAATTTGTCAAAGGGTTTTTACTATCCCAGAGCACCATCTCATACTTGCCGTTTTTAGATTTCGTTCAATCGTGTTTTTGGTTTTATTTCCTTTTTAATTTAGTTCTTTTTGCTTGCCTTTTTTGTTATATTTAGTTTGCTATATATATAAAAAGAACTAACTTATTATAAATATATGTGGTGTGATTATTTTTATTTGTTTTAACGTTCTAAAACATTTTCCTTTATTTGAAACATCCGTTTTAGTTTCTGGTGCCTGTTACGCAATTTATTCCAATATGAAATGCTTGCTCGAACGTCATTATTGAGTTTCAAAATTCATCATATATTTATACATTCACACCCACAAACTTTTTATAATCTTGGCAAAATGCTTATACTCACGATCATAAAAAGGTGTAACGTAATCCCTCACGATCTGAAATTGCACCTTTTTAGAAATAAGCTTTGTTTGCTTTTATTTTGGAAATATATTTTGGGATACAATTTTGCACCCAATATTGTAGTTATGATTACTGTATGAACATACAAATGAATATCAACCAAATCTCTACAAACTTGCAAAAATATGCCTTTGTTTACATTTTGTAGTCCTTGAAAATGTTGATGACGATGACGCCTTTAGTAAATGTGCAAAAACTGTAGACTTTTAATCTTCTATTTCGATACACTTCTATTAACTAAGTTAAACCATTTTGACAGACATATATATTTTGAAACGAAATGTGACCTTGGATGGTGTCACCAAATCCCTCACGATCTCTTCTCAATACTTAACCACCATCAAAATCCCTCACGATCTCTTCTCAATGCTTAACCACCATTAAAATCCCTCACGATCATTTTAATCGGCGTAACCGAATGGCAGCCTTGATGATAAGTAGTTTCAGATAAATGAAAACTCACGTTATATATTTACAATGAAAACTCACGTTATATATTTACAACCTATCACAATGGTTATGATCATTCAATTGTCAATTATTGTAACTTTAAAGTATCATTTGATTTTAGATAGGCAAAATAGTTATTTCAACATTCACATTTGTTTTGTTTTAACACGAATAACACAATTTATGCTCCGCTTTTCTGACAGAACATCTGTCATTTTCAATTTCAAAATTATTTGTTCTATTTTTTTTTTTTTTTCATTAAAAAGCTGATATTTCAATACCAGCATAGAAAAGATCTAGTACAATATGCACAAACTAGCCACGAATTGTGATATCGTTACCTTATCATCCTTCCCCATGGTTATATCAGCTTGCAGAGCCTTTCCGCAAAAGCCATATCTAGTTGACCCGGATATATCAGAAGTTGACCTGGATATATCAAGCGATTCTCCCAAAGTTTCAAAGGCAATAACTTTTATTCAAGTTTTCACACGAAATCAAACACATAAAAATAAACATCTAGAGCCTCTGCTCTTTCCGATTATGCATTTAAAACGGAATTATAATTACACAAATAGATAAACTAGACAACAGAAACAATGCAGAAACTGGGTCGTTGATACATCCTGCAGAGCTTTGACGTTTTCACATTATGACGTCATAAAAGCTCCAAGGAACGATAGAATATCGTAACAACCAAAGGTTGCTGCAACATACATAATCGACATTATTCAAGTATTTCGGTCAAAATAGTCACCCAATTACAAAACCTTTGCTGATGAAATAATAAAAACTACGAAACATGTTTTTGAAGCTGAAAATTGCTGAAAAGGCGACAATGACATGTATGTCGAATTTCCCGCGCAACTTTGGGAGAATTTGACACCTTAGTTCAATAAATACAGATCTAAAATACAAAATAAAGGATGATAAACAAGTTATCGAGCTTTTGACAGCTGCTGTATTGTAAAATATCATCCCGATCGCCAGAATATGAAGCTGGTGACTCGTTCGCTACTCTCACTCGCCACTGTGCTTCATATTCTGGCTCCCGGGCTGATATTTTACGATACAAACTTGTTTACTAATTACATTTATACATTATTGTATAAGTAACAGTTTTATGACTAAATAAAACGTAAATTTCATTTTCTTTTCCTACGATTTCAATTCCACTAGTAAGTTATAGACTCAGTAATGTGTTCGATTACAATTTATGGCTTCCATTTGGATATTATAGCTATAACAACTATTATACACACATAAAAGTGCTCACTCTTTGAAAATTATAAAGGATTTAAAAAGTTAAACTTTTTGAGATTTTTGTAACTTTTAGAGCATTTTACAAGCACTGGTCTTCTTTTATAAACGAGGTTGGTTCATAGTGTTTACACTTGGAAAAAACTGTTTACTGATCATGTTTACATCCATCTGTGATAAAAACTAAAAACTTTAATGTTATGAAATAATTCTATTTCCTCACTGTAGTTATTAAAACCGACTGCGATTTTATATAAACCAATTTGATACCTTATGACAGAGAATATGTAAAATAGTGCTGTTAGTTGTAATTATCTGATGCTTTATTTATGTTTTTGTACCTTCCAAAAGAAATATATCTTTTGAAATGATTTAAAAGCAAAGTAGAAATAATTAAAAAAGAGTAAGTTTAATGTTTAAGTGTGATCTTTGTCTATACCCTGTCAAAATAAACAATTTTTCATTTCTTTGCAATCTTGATTGTTAATTACCCAACAACTTTTCTTGAAAATTATTTACCAGAAAGACATGTGTATCACCACCTTCTGTTTGAACATTAGCAATGAATTGCCAACACTTATGTCAACGACAGCTGTGGTATAATAATCGATGTTTATTTTGGCATACACTTTAACAAATACTGGAAAAGACAGTTTGTTACATATTAGGTGTTAAAAGAAGCGATTATCTGAAAGTTAGTATTATTAGTACACTTCAAAGTCCGATTTATCATTGATCATATTGCAGATTTCAAACACTGTTTCGTTTCATTTGTGAGCACATTCGGCCTTAAATGCGTTCAAAGGTTAAAAAAGATGAATTTATGACATAATTCAACAATGCTGAATTACCAGTCTCTCATGGCAGTTCTATCTTGTCCATCCTCGCGTTGACTCTATATCCGTCCAATTATTTCCATTTTCAGATATGTTTAAAACAGTGGTGACAAATTAGCCATGGCACATCAGAACTTGTTAATTTGCAGCAAGTCATTTTGCATCTTCCCAAGTCAAGTGTTTGAAAAGGACATTGACCTCAAACACTTGACTTGGAAAGATGGTTATTGTGCAAAATCAGTGGATATGTTAGACAGTATAAACCCGACGTAGTTGGAATATTAAGACGTGCCTGATCTTTTTTACGTTTTTCATAATTCACGTAGGAGATTTCAAATTAGCAAAATTTTATGAAAAAAATTTGTCCATAGTGAATTTTATATTGAGTTTGTACAGACATTCAGTACTTCTAAATTATTGTTAAACAAACTTAATTTGATTCGTATTATGAAATAAAGCCTATCTGAAAATGCAATAACATTAGCAAAGGAGGCCTGCAACCCAATAAGCTACCATCATATATGGAGGATCTATATATCCTCAGCAGTACTCATTCACAAGATAAAGCAAAACATAGACTAAATGAGATTCTCATCTCATTTGCAGATGTTTTTACCAAAAACAGCTGACAATTTAAGAAGGACCTATCGAACGATTAACAAAGGAACTGCCCAACCTATAAGACAAGTATCTTGCAAACTACCATTAGGAAAAAAAAGAGATAGAATAACAGGAAATCAAAAAGATGTAAGCCAGAGGAGTCATTGGACCTTCTAAAAAAACTATGGAGTTTAAGGACAGTACTTGTAACTAAAAAGGATGGACGAAAAAGATTATGTGCTTATTACAGGGCGCTAAATGACATAATCATCAAGTGTGCACACCCCTTGCTTCGTGTCGATGACTGTCTGGATTCTTTATGGGGAGCAAAATAGTTTGGATGTCTGGAATTTAAGCAAGTTTAATCATGTTGAAATTCAACCAGAAGATGAGAAAAAGAGCTTAAATCATTTTACTGTCACTTCATTCGGTCTGACAAAACTGAAGCAGTTCAAAACGATCCAATACCTAAGAATGCCAAAGATAATAAAAAGTTCCTGTTGGCTCTCTCCATACTATCCCAAATTTGTAAAGGAATTTGCTGATATATCCAGGCCTCTACATCAAGAATGCAAAAAGGGAACAAAATATATTTGAATGATAACTACCCAAAAGAATTTGAGCAACTTAATGGGATATGATACAGTACCATGGGCAGACAATCACATCGTCGGTTTTTCAATGCTGTTTTCGCGACGTCACAGATTAGAGTGCGACGCCATAAATACCGGAATATGCGAAATGCAGACAGGACATGCTATGAAAGCATGTACATCTACGATTGCTCACAACGCAATAAGTGTCATGGCATCTCTAGATCCGACATACTTCTCAAATTGAAACAAGATAGTGAAGACAGCTAAAAGAGACCTCGTGAAAATCATGCCATTTTTTTTTAAGGTTGTAAAAAATGAGACGGTATTGTCGCGAGAAAGTCAGGTATTGCATGATCACGGCCATTTTCAAGGCAATTTCAAAGCATTTTATATACGATTTGAATTTTCACGGGATGCTGAGAAAATTTTAATTAAAAAGTCCCGTGAAAATGGCCATTTTATACCTCAAATTTTCAAGGGGTTTCTCGGGTTAAATGCAAAATGTGAAAGCTTCGCAAGTTCCAGGCTTGTTATAAATTATAGTCTGAAGGATATTATTTCTTTCAAATACAAAATACAAATAGGTATAAAACATTTTTGGAATCTGTGAGTGTTGTGCACAATTTTAAATGTACACAACATATTAACATATTAACTTTGAATGAGGGTCGGTATGATCTTTTTCGGGACAATGGGAAAGGCCATTTATTTCACCGAAAATTCGGGAAAACACATATCAGGAACGGTATTCGGTCAATTATATTTTCCGCCGTGCGCGGTCCCGGCTTATGAATAGGGCCGCAGCATACTCAGAGCTTGGAGTATGAGTCTTCCTAACAGAGGACCCCGAGGGAACCCCGGGACATAGAAATAGGACCTAGTATCTCCGGCTTGCGGGGAGTGACCCCTCCTAAACGGAGGCTGACCCCGAGGGTCCCGGGATATAGAAATAGGACCCATTCCGTGGTTGTGCGGGATTAATAAATACACAACCCATCTTTCGGATGGGATGTAAACTCAGGTCCACGTGTTGGAAGAAATGCCACGCTTCCTGCACGTTAAAGAACCCTTGTAGAAAGCTCTTTTTTGGGGTGGTCCGTAGGTGATCGGCTACAAGGCTAAATTCCCCACCCTTGACGATTTCACCCTACTTTTCCAGTGGCAGTCAGAATTTCCCGTCCCATGGCCCTTTCGATACCCCAAGGTGATTATTTATTAACAAACTTGTTCTCGTTTTGATATAGCTGAAATATTGCTGTGTAGACGTTAAACAATATACAATCAATCAATCAATCAATCAATTTCATTTTTCGGGACTACTGAGGGAATCGTACATTTTTTTCCCGGGAAGTCGGGATCAAAACCCCTCCTACACACCCCCTTAAGTTAAACAAACACCATATACAATGAATTCTAATTTTATTATCGAAGGCCGGTATGTGAAACCATCTCTATACTTAAACAGCGGTAGTAGGTTAATCAATCATGGCTGCGGCGCCCTTACGGATTTTCGACACTATTTAAATAAGCATGTTAGTTGGTTCAAGGTATGATAACTTATATTGCCTCTAGTCAACACAGTCACTAGATTAGGTTTTTCTGGTCTTCGCGAATATCTTCAGACGCAAGTAAACACAAACGACGTTTTTGGATCAAAAAAGCCAGTTTTCTGTCTGTAGCTTTAAAATAAGCACATGGACCCCCATTTTTCAAAGCGAATTTTGAAAGAGTTATGTTTCACGGAGAACTCTCCGAATTATGAAGAAAAAATCAGTTCACAATTTTTTTTCTCTGTTAAATTTTACCTACAAGAAATGAACGTTTATTCTTTAAATATTTATATAAATGTCAATTTCCAACCACAAAAGATGAAATTTTGTTTTGAAATGTATACTTACCTTCTTCAGAAATATCTCACAAAACTGTAGCAAAAAACCGGAAGCAATTAGCTTAAAAAGCTTAAAAGTTATGACATTTTATATATTGATGTAAAAATCTAATTTTTCGAAATATTTTAGAAAATGGGCAATTTTGAATTGCAGTTATCTTGAAAACGAAATCATAAAGGTATACTTTTCTTTGCAGATTTGGAAAGAGCATGTTAAAATTGACTTAATTTCAAAATTTCGCGAAAAAATCAGTTCAGGATCTTTACTGTTTCGTATCCCCTTAAAGAAGCCTCAAACACCCAATCAATACTAGTCTACCCTGCTGCTGAAAAATAATTTATTTTTGACATATATTCCAGAGATTACGCTGTAGGAACTGTGCGATCAGGAACGTGATGATAAAGAGTATATCATTGCATACATCTTTAAATAAACACGAAATATCATTCTCTACCTCCAGAAAGGAATTACTGACCGTTATTGTTGCAATGAGAAACTTCCACTCTTACGGCTATGGGAGACCCATATTACTTAGGACAGATAATGCTGAAGTCAGCTGGCTCCAAAGATTAAAGGACCTAATTGGACATATTCACTACAAGCTTTAAGAACATAACATCTTAAAGTCAATCACAGGGCAGGAAGGAAACACTCTGATGCGAACGCCTTGTCAAGAAACCTATGTAAATATCAATAGACAACTTTGCAACACGAAAAGGTATTAGAAGAGAATGGTGCATATATGCACCTTAATGAATGCATAATAAAGAAAATGACAAAGACGTTGTAGCCTCTTCTACAACTCATGCCTTAGGACAACATGGAATTTACATCATAAATTAGGAAAATGAGGAGACTAAGAGGTCAATTCATTTATTAGAGCTATAACAAGGAATAAACTTCAAGAACTGCAGACTGAAACGAAAAGCAGCCAACTCATACTCGAAGGTTGGGAAAGCTCTCTGAACAAACAACGAGAGCTGGAAGTTCAAATATCGGCAAGATATTACGGATAAGAGAAACCACCATAGGAATGTGTTTCTAGTGGTGCAGATGCACTTAAAACATCTGTCGAACTTGTGACAATTTCTTTGCTAGAAAGCCAAAGAAGGAATCCAAAAAGGAACCTGTGGGTACATACTTTTTTAAAGAACCAAAGGAAATAAAAGCTTTAGATATTTTGTACCACCTTTTTCTTACAGCAAAACGAAATAAATATATTTTAGTAATATCTTTTTTACGAAATGGACTAAAGCAGTAGCATAACCAAACCAGGAAAGCAAAACCATATGTCAAGTATTCATAGACCACTTTATTACAAAATTTTGGTCACCTCTTTAAGTACATACATATCAAGGCAGGAACCTTCAGGCAGATCTTTTACTGGAAACAAGCAAACTATTAGGAATACATTAACCAAGAACAACCAGTTTCAGGCCATAGTCCAATGGTGATATGAAGATATTTAATAGAACACCAGCTCCTATGCTGTCTATGTATTGCGAGACGAATCAGAATCCATGGAATCGTTATCTTCAACTAATCATGATTGCCTACAGGTCTTTTTTACATGCTTCTACCTCAAAAACACCAATCACCATGGTGTTCGAAGGGGAGATATCCATGCCTTAACATGCTGTCATCCTGCAGCCACCTTCTTGAATTCTTGGAAATATATGAAACAACGGCAGTAGAATACCGAAGGAACAAAGCACAAGATTACACAAATCAAAGTCCAGAGACAAGGCAAAAGCAAGAACACCAAAAGACGGAAGACCAAAGACACCACATGCCCACAAAACACACGAACGTTACATATACAACACAAAAAAACTAAAGCACTAACAGTGTGAACTCTCAATAAACAAGAGTGACATCAGGTGCCCCGGAAGGGTAAGCATGTCCTGCTCTGTGCACAGCACCCGTCANGGTTTTCATTTTTTGAAATTATGGATTTCCTTTGTTTGGGTTCTAGTGCTGCTGATGAGGAATAAATTTCCGAAATGGCCATACAGCTCATTAAAATTATTGCAGTTGGAGTAAACATATATGTTATGGTCTCATGTTCATTTACTCCATATCCTTTCGTAAAATATTAAATTATTACAAAAAACACTATGATTTTAATGCAAAGAAAAGAAATTTAAAACGTGGGGATGGCGTTTCCATTTATGAACCAATTTGGAAAAGGGGGTATGTTCCAAGTAAATATCTAAATGGATCATAATTGAAAAGATAAATGATACATACTTTGTGAAATGGAGTTCACGAAATAAGCACCATATCCCGGACGAGGCATTCCATCGGGCAAAACAATTTCGAATTACTAGTATATTATATAAGGAGGACTCAAATAACGAACACTAGACTCCAATATAGAGAAGGAATATATACAAAGCAGGAGGCTGTATTGGGTATATTTTTTCATTCGAGTTTTATTATAAAGACAGGCCTGTCAATGAAGGATTTAGGAGCGGCTTTATCCCCAACTAGCTAGATCATCGCACAAAAGCGATCACATTATGTGGACTACAGGTCGAACCACTATGTGGTCAGGAAAAGGAATGTCATGATGATGTTATGTTCGCTCTTCGAATTTTTGTTGAGTTCTGTTGTTATTGGCATGTCGTTATGATATATATGTTGGCCTTCCACACTTAGAAATATTTTAAATAACCAAGGTTGGGGGACCTCAAAAGTAATCAAAGAGCAGACATTTGTGACTATTTCCTTGTATTCCAAAATGTCATCTGCCAGCGATGATATAAGTATAAAATTTGTTTGAATGTCAGCGCTGCAAAAGAAGGCACTGGGACTTAGTTCTAGATCTGTTAGATGGGGATTATTTTACCGAACAGAATGAACACTGTTTTGCCGTAAAAACCACATATCTACCAGAGGATGATTAAGCCAAGTGAAGGCAAAAGTCTGATTACAATTAGGACAAGAGCATTCGTTCTTTGATTGGTCGATAATATTGGGAAAAAGAACAGACGCACAAGGGAAGAATGGTGAAATGATAGAGGGAAAAATTGGAACAAACGTTCTCACTAAAAGGAATTACAGCCCATCATGACTTTCTAAAGATATTACAACTATCTTGGTATGCAGCATCTCACATTCTTCCAAAGGAAACTTCGCACTGTCATACTACATTGAAAAACACACAACCGTGTGGTAAAGGTGAATTGGTATATTGGGTGATAGAGGACAAGAGGGCAATTGATAATTAAATGAGGAGGATGGTGGCTGCGCAAAAGGGTCATGAACAAAGAGTGCCAGAAGGATTCACTGTCGAATTGAAGGCTGAACAGGAAACTTTATAACTCGCTTCTCCTTTAAGGATTTTGGAAAAGCATATACGGCGTATGAACTGAGCATGTATTCAGTTACCTTGTCATAGCAATTCTAGCAAGAAAAACAAGAAGAAAACATTAGAAAACCGTACAAAAGAGAAGGTGACAGATATTTTCACAACCTCAAAAATGGGGAAATCAAGGAAACACTACTAGAGACAACAACCCTGGAATAAAAGACACCCAAGACTTTTTTGAGGAACCTGAGTTTGAAATAGTGGACGCATGTGAGGGAAAGCTTATTGCTTAAGTAGAGAAGTTACTGTAGTGTAAAAACTTCCTAGCATGGCAAGAAAGGACTGTCAGAAAGGCGATTTGAATGGGACTGATAAGGAACAGGTGGAAACTGAAAGGAATAGAAGGACGTCTAGGTATGTCAACAAGTTAAGTAACGATAAGGGCGTATGGCCTGAGGAATCTGTGCAACTCACATTTACAACAGACTGCATAATTTTGAGGTTAGGGAAAATCTATATCATATGGACACAGATCATAAAGAATAAAAGTCGAACACCATCCAACACAGAGCAGAAGTTTTACTGAAAGCTTGGGTAGGCCATTATTCCCCCTACAAGACGTCAAGTCAATGGAACAATAAGCAAGCCCTCATTTTAACCTTTCCAACGGCAATGTTTTGGCCACCTTCAAATTAGAAGAAACTCAATCCAGAACAAAAACTAACAGTATGGAGAAAATGCCTTAATGAGGTAATAACTGACAAAGGTATTTTAGATCCACATGCGATGAATTGCCGGGCAAATCAGTACCAAGACTAGATGGTGATAACCAGTTAATAAGGGCAAGCTTGCAAACTTTCGAGTAAATAAAGACATTTCTAACGGGAAGATATCGGGTAGCATAGCTGAGGATTGGTTGCTGACTTTGGAAGGATACAATAAGACATAGTGACTTCAAGATAAAGAACAACAATAAAAGCGTTGTTCCATTGCTTTTTTTACCATGAATTTGAAGAGACTTTCTGTCATGTTTATTTACTCCATATACTTTCATTACTTATTATGCACAGAAAAGAAACTTTATTTAATTATTGAAGGACATCCCACTCTGACTCTCGGATTTGTGATTGAAATTTACTATAATCTTTACCCAATAAAACTGATACATAAGAAGACGGACCAAGCCAACAACAGATTCTAACAATCACAGAGTAAAGGATTCATTTTGACAACATTTATGGACATTTTACATTTAGGGCATTTGTTTTATTATTAATTTTGTTCTATATTATTTATTGATTGGTACATTTTTATACAGTTCATAACCTAACTGAATTCTGGAGAATTGTTTTTCATTGGATGGGGAAAGTGTTATAGTAAGTGAGAACAGAACCGTCAGTCTAAAACTAACAACCCAAGGACAATGGCAACGTCGGAAAACACAGAAACAAAGACATAACATATGAACGGCACAGAAAAGAAAATGAAGACACACATATATACAAAAATGAACAACACGGACCCAATAAAAAAAACATGGGCGAATTCGGGTGCACTGGTAGAGTAAGCATCATCTCCCGCTTCTCATAAGACACCCGCCGAGTTGAAAATGTCAACTCCGGTATTAAAGTCAAATCCGGTAGAGGAAAAACAAACTTTAGTGGCAAATAGAAAGATCTGTTGTCATCTGGAAACAGATATCCCAAAACGGACGACAAGATCGTGAAGTCGACCGTAAAACTTCTGTAGTGACGACCTCAAGTTATGGGCAACATACCCTTGCTTAAGTAGCCTATTTGTAAGCAACCGAGCTCTATCAAGGTAGTCACTATATCGACCACAGGCCCTTGAGTAGCGAAGAGTTGGGGGTGTAAACTCCATATGCCGGTGCTTTTGGAATGTTGCTACAAAGAAAAGGGAAGTTGGCTATTGGAAAAGTGAAGTCATTGCGTTTGTCATATAGCTTAGTTTGCAATGTACCTTTGTTGTCAATTTCAAAATGAAGGTCAAGGAACGAGACTGATTTGGAAGTATCTGTAGTAGCCTTAATTTCGAGCTCTTTTGAATAGATAAGATGAAGAAAATCACCAAAGCGAGTGTTGTTTATTGATAAAATATCACCTATGTAATGGAAGCTGAAATTAAAGGGCTGTTCCGGTGTTTTATCTTTATTTTGAAGAAGCCCTTCGATGAATTCAGCTTCATATGAGTGGAGAAACAGATCGGCTAAAAGAGGTGCACAGTAAATGCCCATTTGAATTCCGATAGTCTGTTGAAAAACAAGGCCTCCAAACTAGACAAATAAATTGTCAATCAGAAACTCTAACATTTTAATCACTTCTTCCTCTGTATATTTTTTCTGTGATTTTGAGTCGTATTTAAAGATTTTGGTTTGTGGTGGAATCTAAATGAAAAACAACTCATTTCAAGTTTTAAATATTTTCATTATTTTTTTCTTGAATTCTCCCAACCTTGAAATGAAAGTCTTAGATGATAATTTATGCACTAAGACGCTTTTGACAATTAACTTCATGGGGAATTGACTTTTCTTACTTCAGTTTTCACATTTAAATATAAACTTTGATAACGTTTTGGCAATGCAGATATTAAAAATAAAGTTTACACTGCTGTAAGTTCAACTGTCAATATACATGTATTCTCGGCACAATTTTTGTTAAATTTGAGGACTTTTCTCGTTTTTCGAGGATGAGGGATTTTGTAAGACTCTTCTCATCTATATAGTTACCTGTACTTTTTAACACATCTGTCTGTTAATCCTTCTTTATCTAGATTCTGCTTGCCCACCTATGTCGGAAGTCGCCTTTTTATCACTTAGCTATTTCCAGTTAAAGGTGCTGCAAACTTCATGTAAATTATGGATAAATGTTAGAAATTAACGGATGGCCTTCCAATTTTATAGGGACTTAAATTATTTTGTAAATTTTAATGAATTTTTACTTGTGAATGATAGTGTTCGCTAAGAATTATTTTATACCGTTTCTAGATAACCGATTACAAAATGTTTTTGATGCTTTGGGTAAAATGCTGAAAAATGTTAAATTTTAGTATTTTTCTTTTGCCGAATCTATTTTATAGCGTGCGCCAGGGCTTATTGTCTGGATTATAAGTTATATGGAATCTTAGAATCTCAATGTTCAGAAACAATTTGTACGTTATAGTTAATCAAATGGCTTCACTTAAGTGTAGCTTGTACACTGAACGTCGAAATAATTTTACCTTGGTGAAACTCATAATTCGAGCGTTGACAATATTTTGGTTGTGAGATTTAGGCACACAGATAGATAGTCGTCATACAAGCGGGAAGTTGATGCATCATAAAGCAAAGTTAGGAAAATGACGGCTACAAGAATTATCATTTTTTGCTGAAGTTGCTGAATGGCACTAGGTTTTGCTTCTATATATGAAAAAGAAAGAAAGTGGGGTAAATGTCAATATATGCCTTTGTTCTATAGCTTCATAAAATATCATTGTAATGAGGACCGAAGACAGCGAAATTTGCGCTGTTGTTCTACTGCTTTCGGCTCTTTCTAGAGTAATTCTTATAAATTACATAGCAAATGTGGCGTTACTAAACAAGTTATAAGTTACGGGATCTTTTTACATCAAACAAAACATATATTTTATTTTCACCTATAAATATGACTATATTTTGAGTTAAATATCTTAAGAAACATTTATCATCTGTTGGCACCTAAAATGGTAATAAATTTCTTTTCTTTTTCAGTATTTAGTTAATATTATGAATATATTCAAAACATCTTCATGGAATTTTTCTAAAAACAAAATGGGTAAAATACGATTTAACAAATGGAAGACCTATTTATGTCCCATTGCAATCACATTTCAGCGGGGAATGTAAAATAACGATGGTTATGTCAGGATATTGTATATTTATTATTTCAACACACTTTACTTTCTTTTGTGCTGATGATTGTTTTGAATTACCGCTATGAGTGTTGAAGTCAACTTTCATTATCTAATTGTTGGTTAAGATAAACTTGTCAGGCCAGTCAGGAATGTTTAGATAGCATGCACATTCTTCGTTTCGGTCGTTTTATTGAAAACAATCAATAATACTCACCGAATCCGGTTTGCTAGTTACAGTTTAAAACAATTAGATATGAAAAAAAAGTACGAATGTTTATAAATGTTTCTGAATACTTCGGAATTAGAAGCAGAACCTGTTTTCTTTGCTGGGTCATTTAAGTCATTCATGGCCTCTATAGCCGTTGATGTCAGAACAACTCGTGTTGAAAAACCATCCAGGTAATGTCAAGGAATCGGCCATCTAGATATGGCAATCATATTGACAAAAATCAATACAAGCTTGTAAAGATTGAATGCAAAGAAGTTTGTTTTGAACAAAACTTTTTTCTTGATATGATCTTTGTTTCATATGTTTGTATTCTTAAGTTCATGTCTCATACAGCTTGAAATTCTGGTCATACTATCTTTACTTTTTCAGTAAAACACTTGTATTTCGCACGAATCACCGTAGTTCGCCATCTGCAGTTTTTGTTAATGCAGATGTGCAATGTTATATGTCTTTGCTAAGAAGTATAATTATTGTTGTCTTTGTCTCACACTGCTATGTTAATAAGCAAGCAAAAAAAAATCATTTACCAGACTATGTAATGAGAAAGTAATCCGGTTATCTAAACAGATCATCTTTTCCTCTTGTAACTTATTTTTCAATATGCAACAGAACCAAGTTTATTTAACGACATAGCTGAAAGTTGGTGTTAAACACCAAGTTCTATTTTATGACAATGCAAATGTGGAAAGGAATGGATAAAATGATTGCAATAGATGATAATATTGTTCAAATAATGCAAGTAGGTGAATTATTTATGTATGTGTTGTCTGTTTTATGACAACTATAAGTCAGTGCTGTATATGTAAGTGGAGCCTTTATTTGTTACTTTAAATTACAACAAATTGCATCTCCTGGTATTAAATTCACAGTCACTTCGGTATTTCTTTGTATTTATATAACTGTATATGAATCTTTTTCTCCATGCAACAATATGCTAGTATACCTTGCAAAAGTAAAAAAATGTAAGATGTAAAATATAACTTAGCTTCATAAGTTGTTGATATATAGTTTCTACAACGAGAACTAAGTTTATTATGAAATTTCTCACATTTTGTTAAATAAATTTTGCAAATGTTTGAAAAAGAGGCTTGCCGAGTTTTTAAACATTTGAAAATTTATTTAAAAAGATGTGAGAAATTTTATAATTAACGTGTTAAAGTTATACAAAATGTTTCTCTAATGACGTAATGTAAAACACCGAAATTAATATTCCGAATAGATTTGGCGGGAAATTTCACGCGAGTTTTTCTCTCACTAGAAAAGAGAAATATTTTTAACACACCGGTCAGGTGTTGGTTAAATTTGCTAGAAATTAGAGAAATGGATATCTGCAAGAACTAAAAATGAACATTGAATTCGAAATTTAGTTGCTTAAGAAGTTATATTCAAGAGAGTGCTACAGACAGCAGGCGCGGATCCAGGCAATTTGAAAAGGGGTTCCAAAAAGAATTTGAAGAATATATCGCCGAGCGGAGCGAGGTGCGAGAATTTTTTGGGGTACTTCTTAGTAAAACACTAGGATATTCATTAAAAGATACATGATTGTCCAGAAAAAAGGGGGTTCCAACCCCCGGAACCCCCCCCCCCTTGGATCCGCCAATGGACAGATACCGGGAATGGGGGAACAACCAAATACCGTATGCTTAAATGGAATTACATAATACTAAAAAAATGGTACATCACTTTTTCAGGAATGGAGAACAATGCGTATGCTAAATTACAATTTGATAGTCTAAATGATGTACTTGTTCATGGGAGAATTTCCCATATGAATGCACTATGAAAAGTCAACATTTGGTTTTAAATTAAACTATTTTGCTGGCCATTTGTACATATACTGCCCACATCTCCCGATTTTACTTGCCACGTTTTCTTACAATCAACTCGATGAGTGCCCTGTGATCGTTTATATATTGTATTGTTTATTAGTCCTTTTGTCGGGCAACGGATGACAGTGATTGTAAGAGTACTTTGCCTGATATGTTATGCTTGTTGACGATCCCTCATCCCTGATAAAAGGGACACGTGGATGTGGCGTTGTTCAACATTTAGCAAGTAGATTCCGCTCAAACCGGTGCTAGGGGCTGTCTTGAACTTACTATGAGGTATGAGTTTTTTGCTCTTTTTTGAAGGCCTCATGGTGACTTCAAGATGAAGAACAACAATTAAGCGTTGTTCCATTTGCTTAATTTTAATCCATGTATTTATAGGGATTTTGTCTCATGTACATTTACTCCATATCCCTTTATTTGTTCATTTGCAGAAACTAAATTAACAGTAATTTTGTACTTTTGGTATTTTATCATTTATGACCACTGAGCTAATGCCTTTGCCTGTGGACTGTTATATTCACCAACCCAGTAGCCAGTTCTTCGGTGCTGCGCTGAAAACTGATTTTTTTTGAAAACTTGCAATATGTAAATTTAAGAAAAATTTTGTTCATACCTAATCGAGTATCTCCCTCTTGCATATCTCGGTCCTTTGCTGATTTTGACTTTTCTATTTATTATCGATTGGCGATTTATTCTCGATCGACTTTTAAACAAATTTCGGTTTGCAGATTTCCAAATGATTTGATTTGATCTGCACTGTAGAAACATATTTTTTCAAAATTTCCATATTAAGAAACTAAATTTACAGTAACTTCGGTATTTTCTTATTTAATTTTTACATTTTACTTGAAAAATAATGTATGAACAGTTGGATACACATTAACAATTTGAAGAGTTTGATATACATTAACAATTTGAAGACAAAGCCCATATAATACTTCCAAATGTAAAGATTTTATCTGCACTAATGAGACATAAGTTGTGGGAATGGCCATATGCAGCAAGAAAATTCAATGTGTGTTGGTTGTTTATTTTTTTTTCACAATAGATCTAGTCTACATGCTGCTGGCGGGAATACGCAACAGTAGTGAATTAATTTAACACCGATTTCGAAAATCATACCACATATAGTAACTACCGTCTGATTGGTGTAATGTAACAGCTAATTTGTTTAGGCTGTAGTTTATGACTTCTTACAGACTTAATTTATTTTTGGACCTCTTTTTTCGTCATAATAATGTAAAAGAAGGCGCAACTATGTGCATCTATGTTCCATCGGGGACTTATATTAGTCCCAGGTTCTGTTTAATGTAAACATATTTTATTAATTAAACATCTTCAAAGATTATTGAATATAACAATTAATTAAAGGGATCCGAAAACAAGTTAAGAAACTTATATAAATTCGTTTCCCCAAGTTCTGACATAAATTTACAAAATTACAATAAGCTCAAAGAATTAATGATTAAGGAAGATATTCAAATACTAGTATGTTTCTTTTATATAGTAATTTAAGAAATAAAAAATTTAGTGTTGTGCAAAGCAAGAGGTGCTTTCCATGTGTAATAAGCAAAATAGAAAAGGAGGAAAANTCTATGTTCCATCGGGGACTTATATTAGTCCCAGGTTCTGTTTAATATATAAACAGATCTACATTAACAGGATACATATTTACAAATCATTGCACACTCGTGTAGTATTGGACCAGACTCAAGCTAGCAACCAATAACTAGCGACCAATAAGCTAGCGACAAATAAGGAGATATGTCTGGAATCCAAAAATAAAAAGAACACCAAAAGTCATTTCAAATAATTTTTATCGACCAATAAGAAAAAACATATTTGATCGTATGCATTGGCGGATGCAAAGGGGGGGGGGGG
>MJUU01011790.1:39142-57003 GCA_002080025.1 Modiolus philippinarum
TTTACTGAAAATTTATGAAAGGGAAGAACTGATTATATATCCAACAACTATGTTTCACGCCATGTGTGCGATTACAAGAAGGGAAATAATTTATGCATTGTATAATTCCTTGAATCAATTTGTTTTTCTTTAATTTATAAAATATTAAAAATCACGCAAATGTAATTCTGTATATTTATTTGCTGATTAAAACGATTTTGGTTCCTCCAGGCGGTATTAACCTTATGTTGTATATAAATAATATATGAATACTCAAACGGCACGGTACAAACACAGTAAGTAAAATAAGTAAATCATTTATTACATTTGTAAAAATATATTTTGGGTAATGTTATTAACTTGCATTTTCAGACATAATGATAATATGTTTGTGATATAGCAATGAGTGATTAAGTAACTCAATGACGAAAATTTCGTTGAGTCTTCATGAAATAGGTCGGCGGACATTCTCGCCTATGAGATAGAGAAATCTCGTGATTTTATGTGGGTGAGATAAGCTTATCTCACCCCTTTTCGTGGGGATTTCTTACTTCAATCGCATGCAAGTAAGCGCAAAAAATTAAAGATGCCTGCCATCGCTTCGAATTTTCAAGAGAAGCGATTTATCCAGTTTTATTTGCTGCCTCATTCATAGCTCTGTCCTTAGCTGAATTTTGGCTTTTCTATTTAGACCCTTTTGATTATTTGTTCTCAATCAGCTTTGACACGTTTTTCGGTAAATGGATTTCCAAGTGTTTCGGTTTTATCTGCACTGATGAGAAATGAATTGTCGAAATGCGCATATGCAGAAATAAATTAACAGTAACTTCGGTATTTTGTTCTTCATTTGCTGCCTAATTTGAAATCCTCGGCAAGCCTCGGGATTAACATGATATATTAGCCTCCTGGTTTGAGACGAGCATATCTCGCCTTTTCTCTTGGGATAGATACTCTATGTCCATCCGTTGGTGAGTACGTATGTATGAGAGAGAGAGAAGCATCGTAATAGTTTTCCAACAGACATAAAATAACAGTTACTATACATAACATGCCATTGTCTAATCTTAAGTATTCCATCTTCGTTAGTACAGCGTTCAGTGATACTGGTTAAATTTTTCATAACTGTTCAATTTTAAATGTGATAATCTCTGGAACAATTGCTTTTTCTTATAAACAAATGTTAGTTTGCAAAGTTCATGTTTGTATTACACAGTCTGCTGCATTGTATGTGAATACGTTGTCCATTCACTCAAGTAATAACAGGTTCACATAAATACATGTAATATCTGAAGCTTAACGCATACGAAAACTGAGTCATATGATTTCGTTTCCATTATTTTGTGTCCGTCCCAAGTTTTTACAAAATATGTTTTGAAACTTGGCAAAATTATGCTATGTTTGAACCCCTAAAAAGAGTGTGTGATATATAAACTTAGTAGTAAGTCTTCAACGGAAGACATGTGTCGCCTGCATAATAACACAAAAAATATTCGAAGTTCCGTCAGACAGGAAGTGGGCATGCAAGAGATCCCAGACCCTCTTACACATTATAGGTGCCCACACTGATAGTCCCCATGCCAAATTGCAGAAGGCAGGGATATGTGGTTTCGGAGAAAAATGTGACAGAAATTTTGAAGACTCGAAAAAAGTTCAGTCAAACGGGAAGTGGGTATGCCAGAGATTCAATACTCTATTACACGGTATAGATCCCCATAGTGGCACTCTATGCAAAATTACAGAAGGCTGGGGTACGCGGTTCCTTAGTAAAATAAGACAGAAATTTTTTGTGGCGGCTATCGGCAAAAAATATTCTAAGTTCCGTCAAACAGGAAGTGGGCATGCAAGACATCCGAAACTTTATTATACGATATAGTTCCCCATACTAATACTCGATACTGAATTAGAGAAGGCTGGGATCTGTGGTTCCTGAGAAAAACGTGACAGAAATTTTCAAGACGCAAAAAATATTCTAAGTTCCGTCAAACAGGAAGTGGACATGCGAGAGATCCTAAACTCTCTTAAGAGGTAAAGGTCCCCATACTGATACTCCATGCCAAATTGAAGAAAGTTTGATACACGGTTCCTGAGAAAAATGTGACATAATTTTTTGTGACGCCGACGCAAGACGACGGATAGTGATCCCAAATGTCGCCACTGCGTGAACACAGGCGACACACAAAAAAAAACAAAGACAAAATTCCTGTATAAATTTTAGTATGGGATTATTAATTTGAATCTCCAGGGATGTATAACAGTGTCATTTTGCATCAAGGGCTTAGTTTAATAGCGATACACATAGAAAGCTAGGTAATGCTAAGCATATTGGTTCCCTGCATGCATGGAATGACTGTCATCAGTTTACTTACACAAGAATCCCTAATGTTAACGGTATTTTTCATTACATCGATCTTTTTCAAGGAGCTATACTATTTTTTTTTCAATTTCATAGTCTCTTTTAGAAATGTCTTCTCGGATTTGCGTGAACGCTATGTTTTCTCACACATTTTGATATATGCAATATCGTTTATTCTTATGCTGTAATACAGAAGCTATCCACTTTTCACGATTAACATATTCGTATCGTTTCTTGTGTTAAGAGAAGAAAGAGTGCATGTATTTCTTTACTTCTCGATGTTATGTAATGATAAGTATTCACGTTTGTTATTTATCAGCCGAGAAATGACACAGATCAGCTTTTGCACGGGTAATGAGTGACAAGACAAAATGCCTTGTTGTAGAAAAACCATGTTTTACCAAACCATTGTTTTCGATAGACATGATTGTAAATGGAAGTTATTGTTATACAGAATATGCATTTCTCGATTGTGTTCTTGAAATTGCAATAAACTGATAACAAATCTGGAAAAAAANCTTTCAATGATACTTTCGATTTTTGAACTGAAATACATGATAACTCTTTAAAATACCAAACCAAAGTTTTGAGTTCGAAAACTTTTCTTCTGTAGTACGACAGTGTCTCCCTGAATTAGCCGGCAGTTTAGTGGAAAGTATTCTTGACCTATCTATTCGAGTTACCGGCGTTTTGTCTAATTTCTTTCTTTTTAAAAATGGTGGCATTGTAGTAAGTTGTATGTTCATTATACTTTATCGGGAAACGAAGAGAGAGGGTTATATTCCCAGAAGCCGGTTTAACTCTACAGCAGCATGTCTTTTGCTTATCCGGTTGTACCGAGTTCCTATCGTTTTAACCCTTTGTCTTTTATATGGGGTTTTGTTGTCATGTTTTCAATGGATTGTGGACATGTGATTCAAAACGGTTAGACATGAAGTTCTGTGTATACAAATTTCTTTGATTAAAATCAATCACACTAGTATTGATAGGTTTGAACCCGTTTGAAACATGACTAGTTTTAACGTAAAATTGTTTATAGCGTGGTATATTCCTTGTTCAGTTTGAAGTTTTTTTTTCAGAAACGGCGAAATTATAACGCCTTCACCTGAAAGTGGTCAATGAACTCCAGACTGGCAGTATCTTTGCGGAAATGAAAAAGAATGTAATTGCTATAAAAGCAATGGGAAAGTTCCAAATTCTTTAATTAAGATTGTTTGATCTTAAATACATTATCGCTAAACTTATGTCATCAGAATTTTTTTGGATATTGACCCGAATCTTTAATATTAATGCAAGGTATATCAAAACTCAATAAAAGGTACAAAAATGACAAGCATAATACCAGGATAATTTACGATTGTGTAACTTCACAGGCATTTGTAGATATTTCTTACGTTTATTGCTGTAACAACTAATTAGATGAATTGTATCCAGATGGTTGCATTGTGTATGCTTATTTATTGTTTATCGTTTAATGCATTACAAATTGTATTAGAAATGGACAGCCAAGGATGCCGAGGTAGAGCATGTGCCATTGTTCTTGACATCTGTCGTTTTCTCTAAGAATTCAATATATATTTTTATTATGCAAAATGTATTTTTGATTACGTACATTGTTACCAGAAGAATTACCCAGAATACACTTGTGTGTGCCTTCTACTAAAGACTCATTACATGCTATAACATTAATTTCGACAATGATCCGTGTGCATCAATTTATTACAAAAACGGTTGTTTATTACAAAAACGGTTGCAACAGACCTCGGCTGTCCGCATAAAATATTGGTGGCAATTATTTAATTGCGGAATAAATTTAATAAAGCAGAAGTATAATGCATTTCATTGTTGTTCTTCATCTTAAAAATATACTTTGTAGCGGAGAAAACGATTGCTGGTACCAACGTTTTCGTCTTCCTGTAGCATTAACGTTTTCATTTTTATTAAACAAATGGGCTTTCGATTAATAGTGTGTGAATTAAGAAACAAAAAAACGAATTATTAAAAATGATTTTTACAAGTACATGTAGTTAAGTCTGGTTGAAAGTTGATAGAAAAAAAACGAAACAATGTCTGGATTAGTATCATTTCATTTGACATTAACCAAGTAACTAAAACTGGACCTCGTTGTTCTAGCTATAGGTGTCTGTATGCAATATTTACATTTTTCAAATTTACCAAATGGGAAATATAACATGTACAAAATGATCTTATATTCTCAGAGTTTTATTTTATTAAAATTACATAAAATCATATTGCTATGTTTATTTTTATATTATTCGTTTTCAATCAAATTGTCATAGTGTTCATTTATTTGGTTTATGTTTTATCTTTTTTTTATAATTATTAAAACACAAATTTTTTATTTATTTCCACTCACAACACTTCATATTTCTATTGGTTTGCACTTATTATATCGTCATTATTACATATTTGACCTATCATGTCAATATTTTTTGCTGAAGCAAAATATCTGCATTCCAATATTGAAATATCGTAACATGAAATTAATTATGATTTTATTTAAATCTATTATTTCATCACCTTAGTTATATGTTTTCGTTTTAATTCTGATATTCTTGGAAAAGAACAATAATTGAAATTTGAATCGTCGTTAATAAACCTGCAGGACCACACCAAGTTCTACCATTAAAGCTACATGTTTAATTAAAGATTATACTAAAAATAATTGGAATTTCATTAAGAGGAAGCTAGGGAATAATGCAAATCTGTGATTTTATTGTTCTGTTACATTATGATTAAATTCAAAGGTAATGAAACGGGGTTCTATCTATTTTTGTGATCGTTAGTTTTTTGTATTTTCCTAGTGTATAAAGTTAAAAATCAGTCATGCATTTATCCACACATGTTATAGATGTTATTCATAATTAGCGGGAACATTGGTGATAGATCTGTTCAGTAATCAAAGAATGGTTCATATCGAATGACGTGAAAACAACGAAATCGTCAGCCATCTCCGAGGTAAAACTGATGAACCGAAAGTAAAAACACCATACAGCAATAAGCCAAAACGTTATCCTAAATTAACAGCATTTGTCGAACAACGTTTGTTCAGCATTGAGGATATTACATTATGTGCAATAATTACAATAATACATAAATACTTTTTAGTGAATAAGGAATGGACACTGAATTTAAATTAATTTTGTAGCTTCATGGGTATAACGAAGACCCCGGAATGGGAGAATATTTGTGTATTGGAGATTATGTTTGTCTTTATTGTGAGGAAACTGAAGGATACGTCTATAGTTCTCAGTCTAGGTGAGTCCTTTTGAATTCAATTTTTTTTTTCAAACAAGCTGAGCTTTTTTTTGCTTTACAAATGATCTTATTATAAACCGATTTACTCAATTTTGCACTTTTAGATGTGTATTTCATTTCAAACTTATTCCTTAAGCTTTTGTAATTAGTATTTCATTTTAGTATTCTCTTGGGTTATAATAGTTTCATAACTAAAATACGATAAACTTGAATCCAAACTTTTTTTTTCAAACAAGCTGTGCTTTTTTTTTTTTTTCTTTACAAATGATTTAATTATAAACTCAATCTTGTACTTTTAGATATGTATTTCATTTTAAACTTGTAATTAGTATTGCATTTTAGTATTCTCTTGGGTTATAATAGATTCATGACTAAAATACAATATACCAATTCGTCCTCTTACATAAGTACTGATAAAATAGGGAAAAGACAGGTCAGCAAGGTCATATATGATAAATTCATGCAGACATTAATTAGTTTATATAAATATGCCATTGAAGCACAAATAACTGCAGAGATGCTACAAAGTAAGAATAACTGTACATCGTAATCATGTAATGACTAACATCGCGCGAGACGAAAATTATACAGACTCATCTTCGTCAGGTTAAAATGTTTTCTCTCTCCGTCAGTGGTAAAATGTTTCATGCTTGCATTGATCTTTAGCTTTCAAAAGTGCAATTCATCCTGTTTGTAAATATACTAAAATATATTTCTCGGAGAGTAGCGTATTAACAGTAAGCGCTCTTACTTGCCGAAATGTGGTGTCACTACATATATTTCTCAATGATACAATGATTGTCAATACGGGACTTTCGAGATTGGAACTCTCTTAAAATGGAAGGCGGAAACGATCACCTCCAATACCCGCAAGAAGGAATGACTGAATTCCTGACATATCGAAATTAATATATGCCACCTAAAACAAACTTTTTGTGAAAATGAAGTGTACTTTTAGTTTTGCTTACTTGATAATTCTGTAACTATTTTTCAAATGAGCGCTACAGACAGATTATTACCCAAACAGTGATAATTAAATAGTGATTCCCTCTCACTGTGTTGATGTATTGATTTTTTTTTCGTAAAGTAATATAATTTTTTTTTCTGGCGACAGACACGACTCAAGAGCTTTGTAATTCCCTCGTTTGTTGCCGTGAATACCGACAATTTTCGAAATAATAATACGACAACGTTTGAATAACGACTTGACGTAAACCCATCGAAGTCTTTAATATTTTACTGTTTTCCCTATTGGTAAATTTTATTGTTATCACTATTGGTAAATATTTGAATTTGAAATTTAATGATATACTCACACAGTCGACAAATGCGGTTTCATGTGGCACTTGTTGTATCACACCAATTTTATTACAATAAAGGATACTCATTTTATTAGATCAAAGCTTTATGCGGCGACATTTCTTGATTTAACTTACTAGTTGATATTCTTTTTAAAAAAAATTAAAATGATGTGACGACGTTTTCCAGATTATTCTGATAAAAATAGTTTGCAAAGCAATTTTCATCAAAACAGAATGATATACCAATGAAAGTCTATTTGCTGTGGTTGATTAAAAAAAAACATGTATCCCCAAACTTTATCACGTTGACTTAAAGATCAACAGCCTTTGCTTTCGCAGTGGTAATAGTAACTTGCTTATGTCGTATTTAGACGAATTTTCAAAACGAAACATGTTTTGAACGTTGAAACCCTGTTTGATGTTTTCAGTATTAATTTATCCTATTCCTAGTTTACATATATTTCGAAATACAACTGTGTGTTTTGTTGAAGGAAAAAAACGATGCAGTTTTAAACTTTTTGCCATGTTTTCTCAACATAAACACGTTAAATTGCTATTGAACAAAGTTTTATCACCCATGTGAATCTTACATTATTTTGAACTTAACAATTTTTTTTTTCTAAAAATGGTGCCTGTTCATGAGTATTGTGCAGAAAGCTGTCCATCTCATATAAAGATCCAATCCCATTATGTTCTTCATACAAAATCAGACCCTGTAAACCTCGGGCAAAGATCTGTCCTAGTAAACCTCTAGCCAACTTCTTCGAACGATCGGAGCTCACATCATTTTTTTTTTATTCTCTGTGTTATGTCGAATCAACAAAATGTCGGCCATTCAGACTTAAATATGGATGCAGTTTGTTTGAAACTCTTTTTTATTACAGGGCTATTACAAAATTAATCTTTCGGTCAGAAAAGTCTATCTCTACCTGATTTCAAATGAACAAAATACATTTAATTATATGAGCATATGAATATTTCCGAAACAATTGAAGTTAGATTACCGGGTTAATCTGGGAACGACATTTATCCCCAAACAGTATCAGTCTCTGAACTCTCTAACATTTAATAATAGATTTGATTTCATATTGTTAAGTATTTGTTATTTGAATTCCTTGATGTAATTTGTTGACTTTTCGTTAAATATTGATGAAACAGGTACTTCAAACTACTTATTTTGCAATTTTTAGAAGTCTATATTTATTTTATTTTCCGGATTAACAAGGTGGAATATTCCGACCGTATGTATATATAGAGTGACAGATCTTTAATATCTAAAATTTGAAAAGAGAAAATTGTTTGCATCCGCTGGTCAAAACTCCCACCAACTTTAGAATCGTTTCTAACTGAAATACTATAATAGTCGCAAGTTAGTTCGAAATCCGTAGCTGTGTGGCCCGCCAAGCTTAGGAACTCCAGAAAAAGCTGACATTGTTTTTTTTTTTGGGGGGGGGGTTCAATTTTTTCTTTTCATGCAAATATTTTTTATAATGGGTAGTTTCTAAGAATGAAATCGCGAAGTCGCGTGTTCTTTGTACTGTGAAGTTACTGTGTTTTTTTTCTTTTTGTGTTGTACTCATGATATGTCTTTGCTGCATTTTTTTGTTTGTTTATTACTATTGTCCTTGGATTATTCATTTTAGACTTTTTTCTTTTTGTGTTGTACTCATGATATGTCTTTGCTGCATTTTTTTTGTTGTTGTTGTTAATTACCATTGTCCTTGGATTATTCATTTTAGACTGATGGTTCGGTTCTCACTTACTTTACCAAAATGGAAGATATACCCATTCATGTCAGCTGTGAAAAATGTCGTTATTTATTTAATAAATTATTATTTTTTGTTCTGCAGATGACCATTTCGACCACTATGTCTTTTCAGTGCAGATAAAATCAAACATTTGGAAGGCAAAAAATAAAAAGATGAACAAATAGGGAACAATATGATCTACTGAGCCTAAAAATAACATCGGCAAAATTTGTAAGCTGAGAATTAGAAGACACGGTGCTGCTGGATACATTTTTTGTAGATAATAAAGTACCAAACAAAAGAAGGTTCCCCCGTGGCATTGAATACCAGAGGCAAGATAAGACGTCTCTACTATAAAATGCAAATTACATCCCAGTCAGTCACACTAAAAATAATTAAGTTCATTTTGGAGCCATTAAATATATTTTATGGTTAATGCATATAGGCAGCCTCACATCAAAGTATGCTCAGCGGTCAAGATCAAAACTAGCAGGTGTTATGGGGTTGCAGAGATGACCATTAAGCTTTATAATGTTTAAAACATAATGTTTATCTGCAATAACAATTTATATCCGGTGGTCAGTTTCATTAGAGCTGTATATTTTAGTTTGCTATTTAAGTTGTTTTTCTTGATGTTTTGACGTTTTATTGGTAGTCTTTGATCCGTTGTCGAAAATGAACAGCTGGGATTCTGGCTTGCTTTTTAACGATCTGTTGTTAAAACAAACGTTTAGTACTGATATCATGGAGTACATAGACAGACATAATTCGATATTCTGAGGATTTTTGTCACGTTCCTGTGAATATAGATGTTTATATTTAAGTTAATTTAACCATATTTATCCCCCCGCTTAGCGAAAGCGGGGGGGATCATGTAATGCAGTCCGTCCGTACGTACGTACGTACGTACGTAGTGGCAAGGCATATCTCTGAAACCGCAACAGATAGAAACTTAAAATTTGGCATCATGGAAGAGTATATGACCCACTAGGNCATGTATCCCCAAACTTTATCACGTTGACTTAAAGATCAACAGCCTTTGCTTTCGCAGTGGTAATAGTAACTTGCTTATGTCGTATTTAGACGAATTTTCAAAACGAAACATGTTTTGAACGTTGAAAACCTGTTTGATGTATTCAGTATTAATTTTAAAGTGTAATTTATCCTATTCCTAGATTACATATATTTCGAAATACAACTGTGTGTTTTGTTGAAGGAAAAAAAAAACGATGCAGTTTTAACCTGTATATTGCCATGTTTTCTCAACATAAACACATGAATCGAAGAACATTAAATTGCTATTGAACAAAGTTTTATTACCCAGGTGGATCTTACATTATTTTGAACTTAACAAATATTTTTCTAAAAATGGTGCCTGTTCACAATGGTTCATGAGTATTGTGCAGCTAAAAGCTGTCAATCTCATATAAAGATCCAATCCCAATATGTTCTTCATACAAAAATCAGACCCTGTAAACCTCGGACAAAGATCTGTCCTAGTAAACCTCTAGCCAACTTCTTCGAACGATCGGAGCTCACACCATTTTTTTTTATTATTCTCTGTGTTATGTCGAATCAACAAAATGTCGGCCATTCAGAAATATGGATGTAGTTTGTTTGAAACTATTTTTTATTACAGGGCTATTACAAAATTAATCTTTCGGTCATCGTTATAACGAATTCTGGAATTTGTTATAAAGTCTATCTCTACCTGATTTCAAATGAACAAAATACATTTAATTTTATAAGCATATGAATATTTCCGAAACAATTGAAGTTAGATTACCGGGTTATTCTGGGAACGACATTTATCCCCAAACAGTATCAGTCTCTGAACTCTCTAACATTTAATAATAGATTTGATTTTATATTGTTAAGTATTTGTTATTTGAATTCCTTGATGTAATTTGTTGACTTTTCGTTAAATATTGATGAAACAGGTACTTCAAACTACCTGTTTTGCAATTTTTAGAAGTCTATATTTTATTTTCCGAATTAAGTAAGGGTTAGAAGGTTACTAAATTTTTCTTAACAATTAAGAAGTCGAGCCGACAGGCGAGACTTCTTAATTGTTAAGAAAGATTTAGTAACCTTCTAACCCACTTAGAAGGTATGTTTTACTCGAGACTCCCTTTTATCTGACAAGGTGTTACCCTATGATCTTTACAAAGACAGTGGTTGTAATTTATTGCTCATCAAACTTTTGTCAAAATGATACTGAAAATTTGTTTTATTTCAACAAAAACATTCAATGTGAACGGGTCGGATTAACTGAGGAGAATATTAAAGATAAATATTCTGAGAATATAATATTCAATATAATTTTTCCGGGAATAGTATATAAATCGAAAAAATAAAATGTTGTAGTTTGATTGTTTCCGATTCGATATATCAAATTGTGATGCATGGATGGAAAATATACAATTTTGTTGTAAAAAGTGAAAAAGTGGAAACTGAAATTCGGAAACAAATAGGTTTCGTTATTAAAATTGAAAATATAGAGAGAAAGAATGGAAATGTGGAATAAAATTACAGCTTCATTGTAAAAAATGAAAAATTGAAATTTGGATGAAAATTACAGTTTCATTTATAAAAAGAAAGTGAAAATTGAAATTAGGAAAAAATGGAAGTTTTATTTCTAAAAGTGCAAAAATTGAAATTATCTTGTGGATTTAAATTTTGTTAGCAATAAATTTTTATGACCACATTCTTTATTTATTTAGCAAATGACCCGTGACTAATCAGAATGATGCATTTCTAATCTCTAATGTGTTAAGTGTCTGTCTACTCTATTGTTCTGACTTGTATTAAGCAAGTCATTAAGATGGTCAGTAGACAAATTCTTAACACTTTAGAGATTGGAAACGCAGCATTTTGATTGGTCGAGAAGTAAAACATACCTTCTAACAAGGTGGAATATTCCGACCGTATGTATATATAGAGTGACAGATCTTTAATATCTAAAATTTGAAAAGAGAAAATTGTTTGCATCCGCTGGTCAAAACTCCCACCAACTTGTGAATCGTTTCTAACTGAAATACTATAATAGTCGCAAGTTAGTTCGAAATCCTTAGCTGTGTGGCCCGCCAAGCTTAGGAACTCCAGAAAAAGCTGACATTGTTTTTTTTTTGTTTGTTTGTTTGTTTTGTTTTGTTTTGTTTTGTTTTTTTTTTTGTTGTTTTTTTTTATTGGGGGGGGGGGGGGGNTTTTTTCTTTTCATGCAAATATTTTTTATAATGGGTAGTTTCTAAGAATGAAATCGCGAAGTCGCGTGTTCTTTGTACTGCGAAGTTACTGTTTTTTTTCTTTTTGTGTTGTACTCATGATATGCCTTTGCTGCATTTTTTTTTTTGTTTTTGTTTATTACCATTGTCCTTGGATTATCCATTTTAGACTGATGGTTCGGTTCTCACTTACTTTACCATAATGGAAGATATACCCATTCATGTCAGCTGTGAAAAATGTCGTTATTTATTTAATAAATTATTATTTTTTATTCTGCAGATGACCATTTCGACCACTATGTCTTTTCAGTGCAGATAAAATCAAACATTTGGAAGGCAAAAAATCAAAAGATGAACAAATATGGAACAATATGATCTACTGAGCCTAAAAATAACATTGGCAAAAAAGTGTAAGCTGAGAATTAGTAGACACGGTGCTGCTAGATACAACTTTTGTAGATAATAAAGTACCAAACAAAAGAAGGTTCCCCCGTGGCATTGAATACCAGAAGCAAGATAAGACGTCTTTACTATAAAATGCAAATTACATCCCAGTCAGTCACACTAAAAATAATTAAGTTCCTTTTGAAGCCATTAAATATATTTTATGGTTAATGCATATAGGCAGCCTCACATCAAAGTATGCTCAGCGGTCAGGATCAAAACAAGCAGGTGTTATGGGGTTGCAGAGATGACCATTAAGCTTTATAATGTTTAAAACATAATGTTTATCTGCTATAACAATTTATATCCGATGGTCAGTTTCATTAGAGCTGTATATTTTAGTTTGCTATTTAAGTTGTTTTATTTGATGTTTTGACGTTTTATTGTAGTCTTTGATCCGTTGTCGAAAATGAACAGCTGGGATTCTGGCTTGCTTTTTAACGATCTGTTGTCAAAACAAACGTTTAAAGTACTGATATCATGAAGGACATAGACAGACATAATTCGATATTCTGAGGATTTTTGTCATGTTCCTGTGAATATAGATGTTTATATTTAAGTTAATTTAACCATATTCATTTTTATACAAGAAACCAAGTAAGCGTTTTTAAATGCATTAGTTAGAATACCGAATACACTTTGCCATGAGTGTGTCTTAACATTGCTAGAATCATTTATATATTTAAAATTGTATTTTGTTTGTTTTTATTTTTGTTAGACTGTTACCGTTGGCAGACGGGCGTATTCATTAGTCCAGTCATAACCCACTACTTTACTACTGAAACAAAAACTAATTATATAAAAATATACTGACATCCAAATTGTAGAAAATCTGTTCAAACCTCAGTTATGTTCTGTCCTTCGCATCGATTACATTGGTAAACAGTTCTTTATTCTACATCTTAGTTTTTGGTATTGATTTGATCTGCACTGATGAGACATAAGTTGTCTAAATGATCATCTGCAGAAATCCAGTTTACAGCAACTTCAGTATTAAATGATTGTTATCATGAAACTTATTAACAAAGATGGTTTGAAAGGAGTTACAAATCATTTTACAAGCGAGATTGGAAAGTTTTAAATTATCTGCATGGGACACTTCCTGTACTTTACCTTTATCTTTATCTAACCTGACACACCATCAATTATTTGCCTAAATGCCTTAAATATGCTCTTTGTCGTTATTTTCTTAAGAGGAGGGTCATTTAATAACATAACATAAAAAGCCAAGGAACATGCAAAAAACTAACTATTATAGGGACAGAAATAGTTAGAACAACCGAAACCTGTAACGTAACCTGCAAAAAATAAACAAATTACTATAAGGCCAGTGCCAAAGGAACAACACCAAAATCTAGAGGAACCTGCGAAAAGGTAAAAAAATATAGCTCCAGTGCTAATTTTGACGACCTCCAAAAGATGTACATGTTGGGAAACCTGCGAAACACTTTACTGTTAGGTCAGTGATAAAGGGACAAACACATATAGCAAGAAAAATTCCCCAAAACTTACTATCAATCATGTGCTAATGGGGACGACATTAGAGACTATAAATGAACAAACTGATATAATAAGAAAAGTACTTATGGGACGACAGATAACTCAATAAACTACAATAGGGCCAGTGCTAACTGGAAAAACCACCAAAAGCTGGGGCTGCAAAATTGTGTACTATAGGCCAGTGCTAAATGGACTACCACCAAAAGCTTATAGAAAACTGAAAACTGAACAAATTACTATAAGACAAGTGCAGATACAGACGACCACCAAGGAGAACCTGCAAAAAGTAAACAAATTTCACATACTGTTAGGCCAGGGCTGATGGAGACGACCACCAATAGCAAGAGGAACACTTCCAAACTAAACAAAATTAGTATTAAGGTAGTACTATAGGGGACGAACACCAAAAGCTAAAACTTAACATGGTGCTATAAGGACAGTGTTAATGGAGACGACAAACAAAAGTTGAAAAAAACCTGCAAAAGAAAATTAACTTTAACAGGGTAAGTGCAAATGGGGACAACCGCCAAAAAGCTGTAGGCGATCCAGCAAAAAAAGCAAATTACATGTACTTTAAAACAAGTGTTAAAGGGATAACCACCAAAAGGCCATTTCTTATGCAGACAACCACCACAAGCTTTAGGGGAACCGGAAACAAATAAACAAATTACATCTAGTGTAAAGCCAGTGATGATAGGGACGACTACTAGAAGCTAGAAGAACCTAAAAAAACTGCTATGTGGCCAGTGCTAATGGGAAAATTACGAAAAGAAACCATCAGAACTAAGCAAATTACTATGGGTCTACTGCTAATGGGAAACAACCAAAGGCTATAGGAATACACGAAAAACAAATTACTATCAGGCCAGTGCTAAAGTGACATCCACCAAGAGTAAAAGGAACCTTAAAAACTAAAACGGCAAATTACAATACAAATTAGGGTAACTTATCTAACAACCATCAATGGCAGAGGAGTATTCAAAACTGAATAAATTACTATCAGGCCAGTGTTGATGGGACATTCATGAAGAGCTTAGAGATCCTGCAAAAAGTTTAAACTGAAATTATGCCTTCACTGCTATTAGGACAACCGCCCAAAGCTATAGAGAACTTGCAAAAACTATGCAAATCACTATAGGGCCACTGTAAATCAGAACATGTGTCTACACATAATGTCCATTTTGAACTAAATCATAACATTAACTTTAATAAATGTTTTATACTTTACAAAAAGATTGCTTGGAAAATACTTAAGCAAACGAATTCACAATATTTAATCTTCAACTAATTGAATTGAAAAAAATCAAACAGATAAACAATAAGTTATTCCATAAACATACTACCCCTTTTTAAATGGTAGTGTACCAGATTTGTCCTTCATTTTTGTTTGTGTATTTCATCTTGTAGATAAGAAATATCGTGTTAATTTCAGTTAAAGGGTCTCTTAAACATTGTTTTTGTTCTCATTCGTCACTAATTGACTTTTTCAATATTTTATTATAATCACCTGCCAGGTTGGATATATTCCAGGCCAAGCATGCTTGTCGCAAATTATAAATATTTTGCAAAATTAATGATTATTATCCTAAAGTATATGTGAAATCAAGTATAGTTCAATTTATTAGATCTACGTCAACAAACGTTTCTGTAGTGTTTGTGTACAATCCAAAAAGCCAATTAACTATAAACATAATGAACGTAGGTTTATACTGTGTCAAACACTCACGAGCAGAAGAAATGTTCTGTATCCAACGCAACAACATTAATTTTATGATCAATTGCAGTGTTGAGTACTAAAAAATACATTTAGAAATGGGGCCTTCTGTCCGTTGCGCCATGCTTTGTCTGTACCTGGTTCGTGTTACTTCTTCCTGTCCTACCTTTTGTTCAACATGTTTTTAAACAGTTTTGGGTCCGACGGAGATGATATTTCCATACATTTCATTACGTGTACTTCCAAACTTGTTGAATTCTTCTTAAAATTTCGTGTAAGTCAGTGCTTTGTGGAATTATCATAGACCCTTTCCAATGTCATGTGCAAGGTTTCTGTTAGATGAAAACAATGAAAGCGTTGTTCCATTGCTTAGTATTACCATGTATTTGTAGAGACTGTCTCATTTCCATTTACTCCATATATTGCTTCATTTTTAATTACATCTCGTGTAACCCATCGTTGATTTTCTGACTATTAATAGGTGACTGCAGAATTACTTCAAAAACTATAAGACATGTTTCACTAAACACAAAAGTTAGAAAAAAGAAGGGAAAGGGGGAATGTGTCAAAGAGACAACAAGCCAAGGGGAGTAATAACAACTCAAAGCCACCATAAGATCTGCAATAAATGATGAAGAAATCCCACACCCAACGGCAGGTCGGAGTCGGCCCCTAAATAAAGAGTAATCAAGTTCAGCGAAATACACACCATCCTATACTCCGACTCCTATAGACATAAAGTAAACTAACTAGAAAACAGACAAGACACACAAAGGCTTAATAAATTTCCTGACTTACACTATATTTCAAAAATTGCTTTTGAATGCTTCACCTTACATAGTTCTCCAGCGATTCAAAGTATGAAGAAAGCTTGCTATAGATATAAAAAGATTTTGTCAGTTACAATATGTCTTAAACGGTTAAACAACAATACACTATATGACAAACAAATAATAATTGCTATTTCCCGAGAGTTATTTTCCATTTTATACTTCTGGGCAGTAATTTAAGACGTATAAAGGTGTAAAAATCATTCAAATCCGGTATTAAATATAGACCGTGGTTTTTTGTTTTTTTGTTTTTTTTTGTTTTTTTTTCTTGCGTGACGTCATTATTGAAGTGGTTTGTTTGTGTAAACTGCTTCTGGTTTCGGCATTTTATTTATTTTTTTCAAAATTAACATTATTTTTTTGGACAGAAAGCCTCCGTCAGAAATTTTTTTTCATCATTTTGAAAGCCAAAATAATTTATTCACATAAAATCGGCTCCAGATTATTTTTTTAGAAAAAAAACCATAGCCCCCCCCCCCCCTTTCAAGTTAAATGGTCGGTCCTTTATCATACAGCCATCTTTTTAATACATGGGTTGCGCATCGTTTCCATATCGGATTTGACTCGTCATTTCGACGAGGTCATCTGGGGTCACCAGGAAGAAAAATGACGTCATCCAACATTGGCGCAAGGGACAGATATTTTCTACTAACGAAACTTACGTTGTTATTCAACATATGGGTAAAAAATCGTTTTCAACTAACAAAGAAATCCACAAAAAAACGAAACTGGAATGGAAATGAAGAAATTACTATCTTCGTCTTATCAGCGTCTTCGTTTGACTAAAATAATGAGCGATCCCGCAAATGCGCAACCCATGTATTCTGCATCATAACAGAACATGAAGCTGTTATTGGAAATTGCTTTACTGTTTATATTTCACATTCAGTTTATTTTAGTTATTCGAAACGTTCGAATCGTATCTCACTTCAAAATGATCTTGACAAACTATGTACATGGGAGCAAAAATGGAAATGGCTTTTCACCCTGACAAATGTAATGTCTTATCTATAACAAAAAATAAAACACCTCTAAAATTCAACTATACACTGCATGGACACCAACTCGAACATGTAGACAAAGCAAAATATTTAGGAGTAACTATCCAGTCAGACCTTAAATGGGATAATCACATAAAAAACATCACCCAACATAAGTTTGATTAAGGTGAAAGAACAAGCATACAAATCATTAGTTAGACCATCCTTGGAGTATGCTTGTTCAGTATGGGATCCCTACACAAAAGACAATATCCAAAAAATAGAACAGGTACAACGTAGAGCTGCTAGATATGTTGCAAACCGTTACCATAACACCTCAAGTGTAACAAACATAATTGAAACACTAAACTGGCGTAGTCTAGCAAATCGTAGAACAGACAACAGACTTACCCTCATGTACAAAATTACAAATGAATTAGTAGCCATCTCCAAAACTGACAGACTAATACCACCAACAAGATTCTCCAGAAACATGCACACATTGTCCT
>MJUU01011790.1:57011-111750 GCA_002080025.1 Modiolus philippinarum
TGTGATGAGTGACTCTGTTGAGTCATTTAAAACAGCTGTTTCAGTCTTCAATTATTAGCTTCACATTCACTTGTACATAGTTTTATCTTATGAACAAAAAAAAAAAAACAAAACAAAACAAAAAACATTTATTTTCGACTTAAGTATAAGCATTGCGCAGTACCAAATTGGCAGAAACTTCAATGTGCTGAAGGTGGCCGATTAAGAAGTAGAATTCGAAGTAGAAGTAGAAGTATCGTTAATAGACTATGAAGTCCACTTCGATTGACGACTATTTCTGTTTTGTCTATTGAAACATTTACTTGTTACGCCAAAAATTTACAAATTTTTTAGCTTTGATAGTGTAAAATCAGAAGTATGAATTAAATTTCACTTTGCCAAAATATTGACTTCATTTTGTACAAAAACATTAAAGTATCGAAAAGAAGCATTTATAGCATTAAGCCTATGCTATATATACGTGATAACATCATTTAAGCCAATGTAAAAGACAGACGGACAGCTGTTTAAATTCCAACAATTGAAATCCAGATATCGTTTATTGAGGTAGAAATGTTCTTTTTGGACTGATTTTTACTTTAAAATTATGTCGTAGGTGTATGGCTTTTTTGTCTGATATGTGTTCAGACTTCTTTAATATTTAATATTAACTTAGACATTTCATAGACCAAAAAGGTTATGGCCAGAGCAGACTTGAAAAGTACGATTAGGACCTAAACATACTTGCAAGGCTATAAATTTAAGGTCAAGGCAAAAACAGACTCCGCGGTAGCTGTCTTGGTTACAACAGACAACGAGAACGGTCATGATTCTAGGATCAGGGCCGACACGATTCTAAGACCAAGAATCGGTAACTATTCTATGATTTTTCAATAATTTCAAAGTTAACTAAAAGTTAACCAAGATCTTTTTCCATGGCAGTTCTGCAAGTTAACTTGGACGAAAGGTTATGTCTAAACCCCACTGTAGTTATCGCAAGTGTGGACAGAGCCATTTTGATTTGTTTCTTTAGATGAAGTTTACATAATCTGCTAGAACTTGGTTTTGGCTAATATAAAATTGTTACAGGGTAAAAGGTGTAGAAATGTGCAGCATCGATCAGATTCGATGTAACAAGAGTTTTGAAACTGTCATCATGACAAGTAAAATCAAGTTATTCTTTGTTTATATAACTCGGTCGAAGTGTAAAGTTTCACAATAAATAACATTAACAGACATTAATTTTTAAGTAACATCGTGATTAAAAGAGGAATCTTAAGATAAAAATTCACTGCATGAAAGACATTTTCCCACTTGCCAAATTCTCCAAATGTTTGTTCCAATGTTATGTTTGAAGTAAGTGAAATAATATTTGTAATGTAGTCTAATATATTTCAGAAATCACTGGAGGTTTGGCTAAACATCGTTAGCGAGTAGTCATTAACCATGCATAACTAGAAATTGCAGTTGTAAATTAAATTATTTTCGTGCTATCTGATTATGTAATAAAGGAATGATATATGTGTGTGTCTTACGTCATATCAATAGGTATGAACAATATAGTATGCCATGAACATTTTACAATGCTTTTCGTATTAACTCTTTGCTTTTACATTTTTTCGTAGCTATATATTTCTAGTCATTTTCACTACAATTTTCGTCTCTTGCAACTTCTAATTCCTTTTTAATTTTTAGCATGAAATAAATGGGAAAACAGGAAACACCTGCAATGACTGAAAATTATAATTGCATGCCACAATATGTTGGGGAACTACACAGAAAAAACACAAATAAGACAAAAGACAAACGTTAACAACGATAGGAACTCGGGACAGCAGGACTTGGTGCCGGCATTAGCAAAAGCCAGCGGTAAGGTTAAACCGGTTAATGGGTACCCAAACCTCCCTTTCTGTATCCCATTTCCCTGAAGTATAATAAAAACGAATAAAACCCAATACAGGTAGACTACTAACACCATGACCACATTCTTGAAAGGGGAGAATATGACAATACGTAATTTCGAAAGATGGGTCAAGGGGTGCTCGTCGCTAATCTGGCGGCTAGCTAAAGGAACTAGTCTGCTGGTAAAACACTGTCGCACTACGGAAGAAAAATCAAACTCAAAACTTCCAGCTGGATTTGGTCAAGAATCATCATATATTTCAGTAGACATCGGCAGTATTAGTGAGAGGCCAGTATGTATGTAAAATTTTCAGGTCACTAGATCTCAAAACTAATTTAACGGATGCAAGCAGAGTATCTTGTCAATATCCCCTATTACGTAAAGAATGTAAGTTACGTCCAAGCTTATCTGTTTTTTTAATCACTTTATGGCATTTTTTACCAACATTACCGTAAAAACGAGGGTTAGAAATGCCCTTAGTAATAAGCTGTTTGCGAGTAACGCCATATATTCATATCTGTTATAAAACTTCTTAAAGGTGTTCGACAATTTGTGAAATCTATAATCCTGTTGTAAAAGTTTTGTTGTGATAGTAAGGTTTCGTTCATTAAAATCGTTTAAAGAAGAACAAACACGTGCGAATCGTACTAGTAGAGAAATGTACACCCCGTATGTTGGAGCTTGAGGAACGTCGCCGTCAAGAAAAGGGAAATTAGTTATAGAGAAATCAAAATCATCCCTTTTATTATATATTTTAGTTTTTATTTTACCAGCGTCAATAATGATAGTTAGATAAAAAAAGGACAGTATTTGGAATCATTGTTAGCTTTTATTTAATTTCAGTTCTAGTGGGTAAATAATGTCTACATAATCTAAAAACTGGTGATTGTCAAAAGTAAGGATATCGTCAATATACCTGCTGTTATCATTGAAAATAGAAATTAGATTATCACGGTTTTGTATGGTTTCGTTTTGAAGTTTTTTCATGAAGTCTCGTTCGTAACAGAACAGAAACAGATCTGCAATGAGAGGTGCACAATTTGTACCCATGGGAATACCTACGACCTGTTGATAAACAGTGTTGCCAAAACGATCAAAAATGTTGTCCAGCAAAAGATTTAGTGCATTAATCATATCATCACATGTCCAGAAACAACAATAATGGTATCTAATATTAGAGATTGTTAGATCAAATGAACTGCAGACCAGAAAATTTAAAAGACCATTTAATGAGTTGTTCAAATTTAGATTTAAATAACTTATGTGGAAGGGTAGCATAAAGTGTGGAAAAATCATATCTGTCGACGGATGAGACTGGCCTATTTTAGGATTCAAATAATTTTACAAAACTATTTATTTTAGGATTAAAATAGTTCTACAAAAATTTATGTTGGGTATCCAATTCAAATAATCAGCAAGAGTAATAATAATACGATGAAATGAGTAAAAAGCACACATGTAAGAACATGATTTCTGCTGTTGTTGTTAAGATCTAAATGAAATGATATAGCACACGAAAACAGCACGGACACATATCACATGATATTTAACTTAAATCTACAAAATAAATAAAGGTCATATATAACTTCACAAAGTAAATCACCAGGGATGATAAAACATATATATAAAACGTTTGTTTTGGCATAAATTGGTACATCCATCAACCAATGAAAACAATAAACTTATAACCATTTCTGTTTTAAGTCTAAACTGCTTTTTATGACTTTTGACACAGAAAGAACATTTCATGTAATATATTAATCATATCAATGTACGTGCTAATTCTATGTCTAACGTTTTTTTGCATATCTTTATATAAAGATTCAAACATGGTGTAATTTTTATTACATAAATGCATCCTTGTTTCTCTCAGGGATCAATTTTATATAAAAAGAAAACGACCAGCAAATTGCCCCAAAACAATACCAAATTGTATCACCATTTTAATGTTTTTTAATACAAATACTATTTAATGACTTGCTTAAAAAACTAAATCCTCTTCGTCTCCTGTGAGACATAATGCCGCAATAGTTTCCATCCACTTCTGTCTGTCTCACCAGCATATTGCATATTGTTAACATGTAAATCTTTCATCTTTAAATTCTACCACAACTGTCCTCAACATTTTTTGTCTATATTCTTTCCTTTTTTTCCAGTTGGAGTCTATCAGAGGGCGACCCAATAGGGACCTAGCCATTAAGTTGTTTTGTTCTTACTTCTTTGCTTATCTATTTTTTGAAAATTTTCTTTGCCAAAATATATATGCAAATATATGATAAAAAATTATTTTGCATGTTGCTGTGAATTTTCTTCCTACTCCCAGCTCTATTCGGTAGTACATATTCGACATTACTTTAAAAGGATCGTCTTTGGTCTTTATATAATGAGAACAATTTTGACAACAAAATTAAACACATGATGGAATATCTTGTATGTTCCTTTCGTAGTCCAGTTTAATGTCTTTTTATGCAGCGTGGTCTGTGCTGTTTTAAACAAAAGTACAACAAAAATAAAGGCCATGAAAGTCAACACCAACTCAATAACACAAATTAGTATAGAAGAACATAAGTGAATGCGTACAAGAATTTTACATACTGATTTACAAATGTAATCAAACAAACAGTACAAGTAATATAGGAATTATCCTAAATTAATGTATTTCACAATGAGTATTAAATCAACAAATAGCTTAATATATAATAGCAAGATCGTTTTCTCTCTACTTTAAACCTTAAAAAGGAGATCATGAAAAAATCCATGCTCTATAAATGATGCATAATTGCTCTGTTAATAATACCATCAAAAGTTGTGCCCACTAACCCCGTTTTGACAATCAGACAGAGTCAGACAAAACAATGTTTTCGCAATAAAGAAACGACAGCTGTCTTATTATTGAATTTGTTTCATTCAGCAAATGTTCCATAGTCTCGCAAATGATGCTTATTTAATCTTTTGTTTTCGATGCTATGTCATTGCGTATTTTGTTTTCTCGATGGAATGTAAAGGTCTGAGGGGCAATATATCCGAAGAACTTTTCAGTCTGGTTTGGTCCATAAAAATTATTGATTAAACTCAAATGGTTTCTGATAACAGATCCAGATGATAATAACTTGCAAAAATCCAGAAGAGATTAAACTCTTTTTCTATTTTCAGATTTTGTTTTCAAAAAATGTACAGCGTGCACATATATTGCCATTCTGAAACACAAAGGTCCGTATAAACGGTCGCAATGAACTAAAGTTGCATAATCAAGCCGATTGTCATTGAAGGTGAAGCAATATTCTTACGTTTCCCCCATGAAAAACAGAAAAAGTAACAGTAAAATTATGTGTTCGGCAATGTATTTTTATCTCTTAGGACTAGATACAAAATGTCTAACACAGTATTGTGCAATGAAAATCTTGTATCATTAACAATGAAGTAAGACACACATTATGTACCTAATGAATACTTAGAGGTTAACATGCACAGAACTAACGACAGACAGAAATACGAAATAAAATCAATTAAACGGATAGTGGGAGAATATGGACTGTAGTCTCATATCCATTAATGACTACATTTTGTAGATCTTCGACAATATGAACAATTTCTTGTCCTTTTTCCCGTTTTAATTTTTGATTTTTTTAAAATCTTTTTAGTAGTATATATGAAATTAGTTTATATAATACATATTTTATGAATTAGATACCCACATCTAGTAATACAAAGAACAAATATAAAAGTAACTGAAATGTTCAAACTCTTACGTTACTATAAACATTCTTGCATTATAAATATATATACATTGTACGTGATTTGACACAACTTAGTAGTACTGTTCATTGCGATGATAAAGTCTTACTGTATAATTAATTAGAGCATATTGGTAAAACTATTCCCCGTGTTTGAGATGTATGCTCTTTATTTTTCGTAGATATGGTGTACTTGTACATGAGATTATATCTCATGTGTACATTTTGTTCAATTACTATTATCTAACTTTATGTAAATTCTAAAACCTAAGGTTTAACTCCCTTCAGCGTAGTTTTGTTCTTAGCTATACTTGATATCACTGATTATTCGGATTTCGTTTGGTTTTATGCATTTTAAACATTTTTTGCAGTAATGGATTTCCTATGTTTGGGTTCTAGTGCTGCTGATGAGGAATAAATTTCTGAAATGGCCATACAGCTCATTAAAATTATTGCAGTTGGAGTAAACATATGCATTATGGTCTCATGTTCATTTACTCCATATCCTTTCATAAAAGATACAGGAAACACCTACAATAACTGATAATTACAGTCATATATCACAATCCACAAGGCAACTGCACGAGAAAAACACAAATGAAAGGCAATAGACAAACGTAAACAACTTCGGGAACTAGGGATAGCCGCACTTGGTACTTGTATAAGCAAACGCCAGCGTAAACTGGTTTATGCATGGTACCCAATCCTTATATTTCTCTATCTCGTTTTTCTATGATATAAAAGTATATGAACAATACCCAGTAAAGGTAAACACCTTACTGCAAGACAATTTTCTTGAAAAAAACAGAATGAGACAAGACGAAATTTGGAATGATTGTTCTAGTGATGCTTCTTGCTAATCTGCCAGCTAGCTCAAGAAACATAGTCTGCCCGTAAATCACTGTTGCACTATAGGGACGAAAAATCCAACTCAAAATTTCCCGAAGATTTAGTAAAGAGTTTTTGTGTATCTAAGTAGACATCGGCAATATCAGTGCGAGGCAAATATACATGTATTTAATCTTCAGCTCATTGGATGCTAAAGTCAATTTAGAGGATTCATATCCTGTCGATATCTCCTATTACGAAAAGAGTGTAAAAAAGTTACAACCCAGTTTTGTTAATATTTTTTATCAGTTTATTTTTTTTAACCGTCAAAACGATGATAAGGCATTCGCCAAGTAATAACCTGTTCGCGGGTCACGTCATATCTTTTATAAACTTTCTGAAATATACATGTAATAGTATCAATATTTATTAAATCTGTAATCTTTTTAAGGAAATTTCAATTTAGACTCTATTGGTTATTTGTTCTTTAGTAGTTTTCATACATACTTCTGTTGATGATTAGCACTGAAGAGACATAAGTTGTTGAAATGGCAGTCTGCAGACAATAAATCTACAGTAACTTCGGTATTTACTTATTTAATACTTCGACTCTTTGAACTGTTCTATATACATAGCTCGTCGCATGGAAATGAAAAAAATGGAATAAGAGAATAGACAATGCACTTTTTTTCTTATTTGTTACTTGTTTTCTTTCACTTTTCGACGTATTTCGGTTTATGGACTTTCCAAAGGTTTTAATTTTATCTGCACTGAAGAGGCATAAAATGTCGAAATGAGCATATGCAGAAACTATAAATTCACAATATAAACTTCGGTATATTGTTATTTATTACCACTGGGCCGATGCCTCTGCTGGTGGACTGTTAGTCCCCGCAGTAGCCAGTACTGGCCCGAAAACCGATTTTATTTTGAAACTTGCAATATCTAAATTTTAGAAAATTTTGTTTAAACTAAGGAGTATCTCCCTCTTGCACAGCTCTGTCCTTAGCTGATTTTGGTTTTTCTATTTAGATCTTATTGGTAACTTGTTCTCTATCAGTTTTTCGACGTATTTCAGTTTATGGACTTCCAAAGGTTTTGATTTTATCAGCACTGAAGAGACATAAATTGTCGAAATGCGCATATGCAGAAACAAAATTCACAATAACTCCGGTATTTTTTATGTTCTACTTTTTCGGTTTCAAGGATGCAGATTTTATTGTATTTTTTTTTCTGAGCAACAAATTGCTTTGTGGAGACAACCGATTGTAATAGCTATTATTTACCCATAATGTTATTGTTCTAAATTGACAAATGTTTCAGTACGTACATTTATTGTTTTTATATGATGTAAAACAGCTCTACCACCAGGAATCGTGTTGTCAGTATGTCAGTAATTTGGCATGTACTGAAACACGATTACAGTATATTATAACAATCATCTGGCACAGTTATCAACTATAAAAAAAAGCTATCTACTGAAGACATCTAGCATCAACATAAATATCTTCCAGGTCATGAAGAAATTTATTCGGATTAGTGATTAAATGCCAAATAGGAAAGGCTGATATAATATCGGTCATAATTTTCTGTAGCAAAACCAAATTTGTAAAAGTTAGAACCGTTTTATCAACAACTTTTATCGTTTGGAGAAACAGTTTCCTGTACTGTTTGGTCTTTGCATGACATTCAATAAAATTAAAAGGATAAATGGAAACACTTACAAAGGCGGAATAACACAGTCACATGCAAAAATGTACAAAGGAACCACACTAGAAAAAACGAAATAAAAAACAAAAGACAAGGCGTACAACCGATAGGAACTCGGGACAGACGTACTTGGTACCGGCACTAGCACAACCCAACAGTAGGGTAAAATCGGTGTTTGGGTACCCAAACCTCCTCTTTCTTTGTCCCGTTTTTCTAAAGTAAAGTAAACATCCGAATTGAACCCTACTAACTCCTTCACAATCTTGAAGAGCAAAAAGGACAGAACGTAATTTTGAAAAAATGACCTTGAAGCTTGCACAATATTACAAACAACTGACTGTATAATTCGTAAAGTCTTATGTCTGTATTTCTGATGTTGGAAAAAAGCAAATATACTACCTTGTTCTACTGTCAGTCCAGTTACACAGTAGGTCTTTCTACTGTTTAACGTAGTCACTTCATGATAAGGATACAAACTGGAAATAATGTTAACAACGTAAGCCATCAAAGTTGGCTGAACTAATCAAGGCAGGAATTGTATAGATAGATAGATAGATAGATATATTAAAATCAAAATGCATACACAGGAAGGGATCTTGGTGGAAGCTGTATACTGAGGGTACATAACTTACTTTGTCAGTTGGTAATGGGTCTGGAGCTGGCATGTCAGTTAACTGCTAGTAGTCTCTTGTGATTTCATGTTTATGTCCGTATATTTAGTTCTTCACAATTGACTCAGTCCTGTTGCCAACTGAATTTTACTGTTGTTACGATTGTTTTTTTATTGATCACATCGGCTGTAGGGGGAAGGTTTGGGCCCCGCCGCAGCAGGTTTGCGCCTGTCCTAAGTAGGGAAATTTATTAAGCCTTTGTGTGTCTTTTCTGTTTATGTATTCTGGTTTATGCATGAAATCATTATGCTAAATTCCCACGAGAAAGGATTTTGGTGGAAGCTGTATACTGAGGGAACATAATTTTATTTGTCATTTGGTAATTGGTCTGGAGCTGGCATGTCAGTTAATGGCTAGTAGTCTTTTGTGATTTCATGTTTATGTCCGTGTATTTAGTTCTTTCAGTTAAAATTTTACACGATTGACTCAGTCCTGTTGCTAACTGAATTTCACTGTTTTTTTTTTTTGTTTTGTTTTGTTTTTTTTTTTTTTGTTTTTTTTTTTTCACATTGGCTAGGGGGGAAGGTTTGGGTCAAATAAAACTAGTTTAACCCCGCCGCAGCAGATTTGCGCCTGTCCTAAGTCAGGAAATTTATTAAGCCTTTATTTCGCTGAACTTGATTACTCTTTACTCAGGGGCCGACTCCGACCTGCCATTGGGTGTGGGGTTTTCTCACCGTTCATTGAAGATCTTATGGTGGCTTTGGGTTGTTGTAGCTCCCCTTTGTTTCGTTGTCTCTTTGACACATTCCCCGTTTCCCTTCTTTTTTCTACCTTCATGTACAACAACCTTTTAAACCCGGAATATAAATTGATCACTGACACGAAGTACCTCTGTACCTATCTTATTAGCAATTAAAAAACAAGTAAGAATCTAGTTTAAGAGTTCCTTCATTAATGAGTCAATAACTTATGACGTATAATATTCGTTGATATACTGGAACAATTAGGGGGTTGAAAGATGTCAGTCTAGTTAAGTGTCCTACTGAGCACAACAATATGTTCAAATTAGTCACAGACAATTAACAATGTTTTAACTATCTGTTTTCTTATAGATATTATTGTTAGCCTTTTTTGAATGTTTAATGAATATGCTTATCAGTGCCAAACATGCTTTATTTATGTCAAAGCTTTCATCTAGCATTCTGTGAAGTTGGATGATAAATATTTTTCTGTGCAAACACTTAAACTATTAATTAAGGTAAATAATATTGTTTTGTCCAACATTGTAGGAGAAATCGACAAAACTATGAATGATTTAAGTCTTTATTCGAACTTACTCATTTGAAAAATGGGAATAATAAGACAGCAACCAATAGACCTCATTCTGTGAACAACAGCATCTACCAATACAGGAACAACATTCAGAAAATCTAAATGTTCAAATACCATAAATAGAGATGACATGAAGAGACACCATGAACTTTTAGGTCAGACCTGAACTTAGACGAATAAACATATATTGCACAAGCGTGCGAATCAAATAAGAAATCAATGACTATAGAACTTCAATCTATGAAAGCTTATTTGGGTCACATTATGTTGTGCCACATAAAAAAAATAAACACAAATTGTGGCCACGAAAAACGAATCGTTCCCACGAATTATCAAATCGTGGCCACGAGGTACAAATCGTTCCCAAGAATTATCAAATCGTGGCCACGATATACAAATCGTTCCCACGATTTAACAAATCGTGGCCACGAAAAACAAATCGTTCCAACGATTAAACAATCCGTGGCCACGAGAAACAAATCGTTCCCACGATTTAACAATTCGTGGCCACGAGAAACAAATCGTGGCCAAAAGAAACAAATCGTGGCCACGAGAAACAAATCGGTCCCACGATTTCACAAATCGTTCCAACGATTTGACATATCGTTCCCACGATTTGACAAATAGTGGCCACGAATAAACAAATCGTTCGCACGATTTGACAAATCGTGGCCACGAACAACACATCGTTCCCACGATTTAGTTCTTCACAATTGACTCAGTCCTGTTGCCAACTGAATTTTACTGTTGTTACATGGCCACGAAAAACAAACTATGGCCTCGAATTAACAATTCGTGGCCACAAGAAACAAATCGTTTCCAATTACGATTTGTTAATTCGTGGCCAAGATTTGTCAAATCGTGGGAATAATTTGTAAAATCGTTGGAACGATTTGTTTCTCGTGGCCACGATTTGTCAAATCGTGGGAACGATTTGTTTATTCGTGGCAACGAATTGTTAAATCGTGGGAACAATTTGTTTTTCGTGGCCACGATTTGTCAAATCGTTGGAACGATTTGTTTATTAGTGGCCATGATTTGTCAAATCGCGGGAACTATTTGTATATCGTGGCCACGATTTGATAATTCGTGGGAACGATTTGTACCTCGTGGCCACGATTTGATAATTCGTGAGAACGATTTGTTTTTCGTGGCCACGATTTGTGTTTATTTTTTTATGTGACAGGAACTATTTGTATATCGTGGCCACGATTTGATAATTCGTGGGAACGATTTGTACCTAGTGGCCACGATTTGATAATTCGTGAGAACGATTTGTTTTTCGTGGCCACGATTTGTGTTTATCTTTTTATGTGACACAACATAATGTGACCCAAATAAGCTTTCATATCAATCAAATAATACTAAGCAGCCAAAACCCATAAAGGCAAGGAAGTGAAGTTTACAGATATCAAGTCTCATAATCCATTTCATGAAATAAAATTGACATGTTCATATAAACTCATTAGGGAGTAAAATATCTCTTACTATGCTTGTATAAACCCGTCATGTGAGAAATGATATGTCCAAAGTTAAATTATAACCAGGAAAAGTCTAGTAATTTATACAATGCTAGATCTAGTCTATAGCCTATTTACTCGCGATGTGTGCAGGGGCAGAAAGGACTTAGGAATATGAAATTAACATTTAGAGATTTGAAATCATCATGTTTTTCATTAATTATAGATTGTAGTATTTCATCTGTGTCAAATTTGAGAAACAAGACTATTATAAGATTAAGTACAGATTGAAATATGGGTTACGAATTAGTAAAATAGAGTTTTTAGTGCAAAAACAAATTATTTACTAATCCCAGTTTTGATATAATTACCTTTTGTATGCGAATGACCTCCTTTTATATAAAAAAAGAAGGGGTATTAAATATTTGACTGTAAATGCTACCAGTATACAGTTAATTCATGCCTTTGAAGGAAACAGTATAAAGTTATTTCATGCCTTTGAAGGAAACAGTAAAAACTATTATCCCGAGGTGATGGAAATGACTTGTGAACTGTTGCCTGAGGCCAGAGGCCGAAGGCAACAGTTTGAAAGTCATTTCCATCATCGAGGGGCAATAGTTTTGCTATTTCCTGAAACGGGGCATGAAATAACTGTTTTATTAACTTATAGAAACAAAATAAAAAATTTTGCGTATGCAAAAATTTCTACACCCGACGTCACCGGTAAGATTTGAAGTGACGTTGCACTGCACAATCATTTTGCGCATGGAACAGTTCGTCCGGAAATCGGTAAACAGTTAACTGTTACACCTGACGTTAAAATTTTCATGAAAATAGTTTAAAATGCTATATATGTAAAAATGGAAGTATAAGTTAATAACATAAACTATTGTCCCGAGGTGATGGAAATGACTTGCAAACTGTTGTCTGAGGCCAGAAGCCGAAGGCAACAGTTTGCAAGTCATTTCCATCATCGAGGGACAATAGTTTTGCTATTTCCTGAAACGGGGCATGAAATAACTGTTTTATTAACTTATATAAACAATAAAAAAAATTTTGCCAACAAAAACTTCGTACACGGGAAGACTGGTTTGATTGACGTCGCACTGCGCAATTGTTTTACGCATGGAACAGTTCTTCCGGAAATCGGTAAACAGTTAACTGTTCCACCCGACGTTCAAAATTTCCATAAAACTAGTTAAAAATGCTACATATGAAAAAATGTAACTATAAGTTAATAAACATTATTATTGATGCCTGAAAGTAACTATATCAAAGTTAACCTTTGTCAATATAATGATTTGTAATAGAACTGTGCTTATCATTTTCAAACACATTTGTTAGAATTGATTTGGAGATGCTTATTGCACTTACTCAAATTGACACCGTTTTTACTAGCATAATTGAATTGATGTTTTTAATTAAAATAAACAAGATTTACATTGTTTCCTACATTCACTTGATCCTAAATCTTAAAACAGTAAGTTTTACTCTCTGTTTGGTGACATTTTAAACATATCCACTGTTCTTCATGATTTTAAAAGCTAAATCTCGAGGATAAGGAAAACAACTTCAAAACAATCAGAAAGAATCATTGTTGGATCCACCATGCAGTGATGGTAGATTTAAATCAAACAGTTTGTTGCTTGGATGGTTATGTATTTCCTTGCACATTCAGTTGTCAATTAAACTTCTTTGAGATAGCGAAGACATACAGCCCAGGTATGTTTTATCATTCCATTAAAAAAGCAAGGATTCCTTTTAATCATATAAATAATAAAAACGATTAATGCCGAGAAATCTGATTTACTTTGATTAATAAATTCCTGTAAAATTGTTTGTGATCCTGGTTTTAGTTATTAATACTAACACTAATTATCAAAGGGTTGGCACTCGTTGGCTTTCCAGGATGGAGGTTTACTTGATAATACTTTAATTGCTGCAAGTACTGAAACTTATATTAAGAGCATTGAAGATTAGCAAACTTAACTTCTTTAAATTATTTTCATTATTTTGAAAAAAAGAATTGAGTAAAGTAAGGATAGTAAAACCTGGAAAAACACAGAAAATCAATAATTGTAGAGGCTTAAAATTTTCATCAGGTAGTGAGTTGAACAAATTAATTAAAGAAGAAAATATGCTTTGAATGTCTGAATGTCGAAGTAAGTAAATTTAGTTTCTGCATATGGCCATTTCGACAACTCATAATTCTTCAGTGCAGATAAACCCTAAACATTTGGAAGACCATCAACTCAAAGATGTATAAAAACTGAGAAGAACAAAAACTCATATAACCTGAAAAATAATATGATATATAAGTAATGACAAATTAATTTCTAACTTCTTTCAGTTCCTCCAACAATGGATTGTATGTGTATACAGGACAGGAGAGAAACAGACCCAGAAATGTTCCAAATCAACAAGGTACAAAAATATATTTATACATGCATAATAATTTTACAGGTGGTTACCGTAGTTAATGATATGCCTTCAGATAAGTTTTAGGATTTGTTGAAGTCATGTTTTAATCTTGCATTAGATACTGTAACCTAATTCATAAATCAAACAGTTTTTAGAAAACTTTCATTTTATTACGGTCGTGTGTTTGTTCCCAGGGGTATAAGCAAAATGTAAAAATGCTAAAATTGTATATTTATAATTTTTTATGCTGTGCAAGTGTTTCAAAGAGTAACCTCTCACCAGCAGGATTATAATCAAATGATATGAAAATCCATAACCCAAACATAGTTAAAAAGAGGTACTCATTACCAAAAATATCTCAATCAGAGGCCTTATCCAGTACAGTATCACTAACACAGCTGTCAATTACTTCGATGATGTCCAGAAAACATATAATATAATTTCTGAAGTTAGACATATTTTTATATTTTTCTAATATTTCAGTTTTATTTAGAATTAAAGCTGTTTTCACTGGTTTGTTTTCTGTCCAGTGGTCATCAGAGATACCGTGTTTCCTAATATTATATGGTCCGTTCAGGAATCGATTTTGGTTTCTAAATACAGAAATACCTAAAGTAAATTTTGTTATGTTTCAAGGAGTTACCTCTCATCAACATCATTGGAATCAAACAATATCGAAAGCAATAATCCAAAAGTTGTCAAAAAGTCCTCATTACCATAAATATATTGAAATAGGAGACCAAATCCAATACAAATGACATTTACCGAGGTTAATGCACGGAATTAAGGCTCAGTATTTTCAAGGTATATGATTTTTCTTCTTTTCTTTAGGTATTTTGGGTAAAAGGGGCTTTCAAAAACTACTTAAATAACAAAAAATTAAGGTCTGAGGGATGGGCTTATTTTAATTGGAGATTGTCGTATCTTCAGGTGGTTTTCTCTGGCAAATGTCATGACATCGCTCAATCTTTCCTGACTGTACACAAAAAAATATCTTATTTCGATCATCAAACCAATGGTCATGACTTTTTTATGTTTAGGTTCAGTTTTTGTCCGCATCTTTGCTGACTTGTTTGTATGGCTGCAATTTTGTATCGTCTACTAATATGAATCGTTCTTTATCTTCTTCAAAAATGTATTTTTATTTTATCAATTATGGTGTTCTTGTTAGAATTTCTCATATGAACGAACTATTGAATTCAACATTCGGCTTTCTTCTTTTGCAAAAATTAAACTTTTTTTCTAACCATCTGTATATATTTTGCCTACATCTCCCGATTTTACTTGCCAAGTAATCGGTACTTCCTTTTTATTACTTTAGGATATGGCTTTCCATATTGTTTGATTTTAAGGCTGCTGATGAGAGGTTACTCCTTGAAACACGTGTACAGCGTAACAAAATTTACCGTTTATTATGCAACTTTTTATTGATTGTATTTTGAAACCATTAGGCCGATGCCATTACTGGTGGATCAGAGGTCCCTGGGGGTATTCACCGGTCCAATAGTCAGACTTGCGTTTTATAGAAATTTACTGTTTTTATCAAAATTCTAACCACTTAAAAATACTGAGGTGGATGTCCTTGGTACTGAATTAAGCCTCCTATTTCGATATTTTTTGTAATGAGTACTTCTTTTTTTTACCACTTTTTTATTATGGCTTTCCATATTGTTTGACTTTAATGCTGCTGATGAGAGGTTACTCCCTGAAACACGTATACAGCGTAACGAAATTAACCGTTTATTATGCAACTTGGGTATTGATTGTGTTTCTCACAATCAACTCGATGAGTGCCCTGTGATCCTAAATATTTTGTATTGTCTATTGGTCCCTTTGTCGGGCAACGGATGGCAGTGTTTGTAAGAGTACTTCGCCCGATATTTTACGCTTGTTGACGACCCTGCATCCATGACAAAATGGATACACGTAAAAAACATTTGCTGGCATTTGCTTGATAATGATTAAAGACAGATCAAGAGTTTTTGCAGCATTCTCTGTTTGGTCTGCTATCACGGACCCATTCCCTATGACAAAAACTCCTTATTTTTCCTAATTTGTTGCAACAAATTCCTACTTGTTTCAAGTTTCTAAGTAACAGCATTTGTCGGAGTGACACTATAATAAAATTCACGCTGTCTCTGCTTTTAAGTCATTTGAAAACGATGTCAAAACATCCTAGGCACGTTTTGTTAGGAAGTAAACAATGTGACAGGAAGTCGGTTATCTCCCATTGTTTTGTTTCTTTGGCAGAAAATTCAAACACATAGATTATTCTGAAGTGCAGTGAAAATAAATAAATGCAACATTTTTTAAGGGTTTTGTAGAAATATACAGAAAAGAGTGGAAAATTTTAAAAAAAAACTTTCAATTGATCATGTTGAAATGTGTTATTTATAGTTTTCATAACGAGAAAGAATTGCATATCGATGGATATCAACTAGAGTAATGTAATTTCAAAATATAATAAACGAGCCTTTGGCGAGTTTATTATATTTGAAATTACATAACGAGAGTTGATATCCAGCGATATACAATTGTTTCGAGTTGTTAAAACTATATTTCTTATGATTTTCATAATATTCAGTGCCGAACTGCTGTTTTTGTTTCAAACAACAACACCGTTGCTAGGTAACGTTAATCATGGCCAACGAGATTTCACAGTAGTCCAATAAAAACGTCGAAAAAATAATTGCACATCACGCGTGATGTGTTATTACTTGACGCTCGACCAATGAAATTCCTGTAAAAGCGATTCAACAAGTTCATATTTAACTCCAGCTTCAAAGTCTCGTTATGTACCACAAATAACTATTTGTGCAAGGAATAGATAATAAGCGTGCATCATAAGAGAATGTTTGTTTTTACAACCTGTGAACTGAATTTTTAATTGCAGAAAAAATGTAGGAACTAATGTTTCTAAAAATTTATTCTTCCGACTATATTTTGCTTCTGAGAGTAAAATGATTTTCCTAAACTGATGGTTGGACTGATTGAAAATTCCTCAAAATTATCCAGGGCCTTTTTCCCAAAATACCCAGATAAAACCTGTTAATATAACACAAATTTCACACCCTTACACCTAGCACCCCCTTAACAAGTGAAACGGCGAAAAACTCTTAAGAAGCTATTTTTGAAAGTCATAGTTCAGTCGTTAATAAAATGAAAAAGATGAAAACATTGGTACCTCTGCTTTAAGGATGTTCGCTGGTCATGTTTGTGTATTTCTGTCAGATTTTCGGACTTCTCTGGTTTTATCCATTTGAAGGCTTAAAAAAATTTTGCCTGGAGACCCCGCTATTTTTTTTCCATAATTTCATTTTATACATCTTTTGGGGCAATCTGATAAAATTTCATTTAGTTGGTGTTATTTTATCACATTCATTATTGAAAAACATTGCTCATGTTAAACCTATGAAAAATACAAAGGAGTTCGGTTTCCCGCCATTTTTTTAAACATTTGTATCTCAAAAATTACATCGGTCACCTACCAATTATTTCGGCTGAAATTACTCTTTTATCAATCTTTTGACAAAAAATCACATTAAATCTAAATCCTTGTCATTTGAAAATTGACCAGCGAACATCCTTAAATGTATATACAGCTATTCAAGTGCAGAACTAACCTAAGGAGAATTTCAAGATAGTGGCTCAAGTCATTTTTCTGACTGAAATATGATAAATCTTTAACACCACGAGGTGAAGATACTGCAAGTGAAGAAAAATTCGGTGTAATTATACAAAGTGATCAGGGGAAACAGTATCAATCAAAAAATTTGTACAGTGCTTTAAATGCTATTCCTCTTGCAGTCAAATATTAGGTTTTCAACATGGAAAAAAATTCCTCTCAGTAAGTGACATTTTGACAAATAAGTAATGATTGGCTACTGAAATATTTGAACTGGCTCCTAAATTTTTGGATTGGCTCTTCAGTTTAGGAGGTAAGGAGAAAGCTGGCTCCTTGTGTCAAAATACTACTTTGAGGCCTGTGAATGTAGCGTTGTTCAGCATTTAGCAATTGGATTTTGCTCAAATCAGTGCTAGGGCGGTCTTTCTTGAAGGCCTCCTGGTGACTTAAAGATGAAGAACAACAATGGAAGCGTTGTTCCATTTTTTTAGTATTACCATATTTGAAAAAGAAAGGAAATGGGGTAAATGTTAAGGAGACAACATCCCATATCCAGGTTAAAACGACAAAAAACAAAACATCTAGGGGTCACCATATGGTCTTCAACACAGTGAGGAACCTCACACCCTATAGTAAGCCCTAAATGGCCCCGAAAAGGTAAAAAAGTGAATAAATCAATGGTAACAAACCACATCCAATAACCCGAATATCAATATAAAAAGACAAGGACAAGCCAATGACCAACATATTCCTGACTTGGGACAGGCGCAAAAATTGCGGTGGGGTTAAACTCGTTTTCTTGGATCCAAACCATGTATTTATAGGGATTTGTTCCTTGTACATTTATTCCATATTCATTTATTTGTTCATGCGTTCTGTGGCAATTCTAAAGTTACCTTTTCAGTCTTTTTTTACGTACTTTCTTTCTTGTCAACGTCGTGTAATCGTTTTCATATTCCCGAAATGCTGTAAAATTCTCAAAGTCATCTCTAACTAAGAAACTTTCAAGCAATGTTACACATGGGGGGGGGTCCAAGGTACGGCCTCAGAGGTTGTCGGTAATTCCGTGTCTTCATCTCGTATCATGGATAGAGCAGCATCATATAGAGCTCCTCTGGTGCTTGGGTGTCGGGTTCGTCCATTGTAGCGTGTGATTAAACCTCCTTATAAGACTGGGCAACTTCTTGTCAAAAAAAAGCTCGCAATCAGAGATTATTCCATCCGGACTGTGCAATCGATGACCTTTTCTTCTTCTTAGGAGCGTGTCATTCGACCATTTCCTTTACTTGCTAGGGTGTCCATTTCATCATCAGCTTGTAAAATTCATTCCTGTCTATCAAGGACCGGTCGGCGGTTTGTCCTTCACACAGATGTAAAATTGAGAAGATATCTCCAGTCAGTAAGGGGTGTTGTTGACAAACGTCAGTCATATTAAAGTCTGTTTCATTTCCTTTAGATAATGGAAATTCTCCTCTGCTGACTTTAATATTGCATATTTCGGCACCGGATTTTACATGGTTGTGTAAAAATATTATACACTTCTGGGACCACTTTTAATTTGATGATTTCCAATACATGTTGAAAGAAAAACACTTTTTAAAAATGCTCCATGTTTTTAAATGGATGATATTTCGGCGCACAATTATCGACTATACTGGACCATTCTGAAATAGGTATAGGCAGATGATAAACAAGTCTCAGTTTGGTTTTTACCATGTGCTTGGACCCCCTTTTGATTCAAGAAAAAATATACCCGTTAATGATATAATTCAACAAAATACTTAAACATGTAATTGAAATATGCATGCATTAACCCAACAGAAATATTTGAAATAAATTGTTAATGTACTGCTAATTTCTATTCGGTGTTTACAAACAAAAAGTCCGTGGATAACAACTGCTAACCTTGAACGAGTACACCTTGCTATTATTAGGTAGGTCAACTTGGTTCATCTAATTCATCAAGCTACTTGGTCCCCTTAAAATAGGACAATCCAACACTTAGAAATTTTCACCTGTTTGAAAAAAAATGTGAAAATGCACATGGCTGCAAACTTTTGTGCATGCCTAAACGGCGAATTCAACGTTTTTCAGTTATGTATGATCATAATTGATATACATACCAAACATGATAAAGATCAGTGTAAAAATAAAGCTGAAATCCTAAGATTTCCATTATCTAAAGGAAGTGAAACCGACTTTAGTTTCGAGTTCCGAGTTATCTTACAATGAGGTATTCCACCATCTTGACACGCCATTATGATGCGTTTACTTCATCTCTCAACAATACGCGTCTGTGTTGATCTTCCCTGAACGATTTACAGTAGTATTTTCATTCAAACATATAATCGCTGTAAAACATAAGGTGACTGCTGGGCTGGTGAACACCTTTTGGGATCTTTGATAAACCAGCAGTGTCATCGACCAGGTGGTTTCAATAGGTTGCATTATTTTTTTTTTTTTCGGTAAAGGGTAATTCTTCTAAAATTGTATTGAATGTCCTTGGTACTAAATTTTGCCTCAAATTTCGATATTTTTGGTCATGATTATACTTCTAAAATGAAATTCTTTGCTTTGGGTTGCCACTGCACTACTTTATAACGTGACAAGCCAGTATAAAACTGTTCATTGTTCATTGATTTTTGCGGAAAAGCAATGTCACAGAACAGAGCAAACTCTTGATTGAGATACATTAACAATATAAAATGAATACTTACAACCAGGTATTTTTTGCACAAAGAAAAAATTGTGTATTTTATGACTGTTCCAATAGGATCGATCCAGGTCAGCATATTTACATCACTTCCAAAGAAAAAACACTTGCATTTATTGCATTCAAAGTCAAATTGGAACTCTCGTCTAATTCAGCAGACAATAAGGAATAACTGTATTTTTCATCGACAACTGTCGTTTTAGATCAAATAAGCCACTGAAGTAGTAAAATTTGAATGTAAGATCTCTTTGTTTGGATATCCTTACCTTTAATCCCTTTTGGGATTCGAAGCCAGAGATGTTTTTTGATATTGCCTGCCTCCGAATCCCTAATCAACCATGTATAATTCTATTCGGGAAATTTTTATCAAGTACCCCCACCTCGTTCCGGGTAAAAGAACGTTTTAAGTTGGAAACGTAGAATATCAGCGGTAGTGGAATCAAGGGAAGACATATTTTCCTTCCAGAATCCGTAAAAATATTGAATTGGACTTGCCTGGCATGGAAGCTATAGCTCCTTCTTTCCGATTGTCGCTTCGAGATGCCTTCGTTTACGCCATCTTGGTGGGGGTACTTGATAAAAATTTCGGAGGCAGGCAATATCAAAAAAACATCTCTGGCTTCGAACCCAAAAGGGATTACCTTACCTTTAGATGTCGATAGCTAAAACAATTCAGACCTTTCGTAAAATATTTCATACAGTTTTTCTTTTAATGCAGTGTGGTATTGGTAAAACAATTCCCCATGTTAGAGATGTATGCTCTTTATTTTTTTTTATTACATAACTCCCTCCATCGTAGTTTTTCCTATTTGATATTATTGATGCGCAGCAGCAAAATCTTAAGCACAGCAGCTTTTTGGGGGGATGGAGGGGATTGTTTTGTTTCGCTTTTGTTTTTTTTTCACTCGTTACGTATGGGAAATTTAACTTAGAATAAAACAAAATAAAAATTGCTTCCTTCAAATATCCCCATTCATTTATTTATTACAAGCCAGCAAAAATATGATGGCCAGTGCATTTCCTCATTGCATAAAACTTTTTAAAATGACAATTGTGTCTTACCAATATCTGTTGTAAACATCGATTATTGGTACATATGCATGTATATATAAGATGCATAATAAATGAAATGATATTAAAATAGTGCAAATTATACAAATTTGATCCATTTACTTTTCTGCCATCGGGCATCTTGTTTATCTGAGGATGTTAAAGTATACAGATCTACAAGGGTAACAATTTATACGAGGAACTTTTCCGCCTGAGTGAAAACACTTATTAACTTTAAGAAGTCAATTATACGGAAAATTACATAAAGTGAATTTAAAAGCGAAGTACTTCTTTTGGACTTCTATTGGATTATAACTTTCCATATGATATAATATTAAGGGTAATTCTTTGAAACACGTGTACAGCATAACGAAATTTACTGTTTTTATGCAACTTCGGTATTTTTTGTATTTGCAACTTCAGAGAAATAACAGATCCTGGTGCACTACTTGTAAGGAAAAGTTGTCTAGATCATACAGAATAATCCAATCTCCATAAATATTTTATAAAACCTCGGACATTTTCTTGTAGTAAATAAACTTGGTCATTCAGAGGTCCCCGATGATATTCACGAGCTCAGTAGTAGGACTCGTCTTACATGAATATTTACTTAGTAATTTATAGAAATTTACTGTTATTTCCGAATTCCAACCCTTAAAAATACTACGGCTTCATTCCGTGTATAACACTCGATTGATGTCCTTAGTACTGGATTTGGCGTCCTTTTCGATAGTTTTGGTAAAAAGTACTTCTTTTTTACTATTTACGGATTATGGCTTTCTATATTATTTGATGTTAAAGCTGCTGATGAGATGTTATTCCTTGAAACACGTGTATAGCATAACGAAGTTTACTGTTTATTATACAACTTTGGTATTTATGTATCTTGTTCTAGTTTAAAAAGTAGTGCATAATATATTGTTATTTAGACTACATAAAAACTGAAAAAGCTTTTCTGCATTGACATTTTTAGAATTTATAGTGACATAGTTCTAACAATATTTATGCTCCATGGAATCCACATTGCACCACCTCGCTAGCTGTCAGAAACATCTGATAGATTTGTTATAATCTCGCAGTCTCTAGAGAAAAATTGGCGTTTGAAGCTCAATTTTAATCAAAAATAAATGAATGTGTACATTTTCTGAAACATTCATGCAAATCCTATAGAATTGAATACATTCATCTAATAACATTCTATTGTCACTAACCTGTGATACCATGAATACTCGGTCATTCACAAAATATAAAAATTATTGTTAGATATTGATCTTTGTTCAATTAACTAAATTGGAATTAGGAATGTAATACGTTGATTCCAAAGCCGTAATGTAGACGTTTTGAGCCCTTCACAAACAAATATGGCCCTTCACTCAGCGTTTTGCCAAACTGACGAGATTGAAGTAAAAATATATAATATAATTGCAATAACTGTTTGAAATACTTTATTTGCTGCAAATTTAGTTTCTGCATATGATCAAATATTCGACAACTAATGTCTCATGAGTGCAAATAAAATGTTAACATTTGGAAGACCATAAAATCAAAGATATTTAAAACTGATAGAGAAGAAATAGCAAATGTGATCTAAATAGAAAGCCAAATCAGCTAACGACTGAGCTTTGTATGAGGGAGATACTCCTAAGGCTCAACAAAATTTACAAAAAATAAATATTGCAAGTTTCCAAATAAAATCGGTTTTCAGTTCAGCACAGAAGTACTGACTACTTGGCTGGTGAATGCCCTCGGGGACTACTAGTCCACCCACAGAGGCATCGACCAAGTAGTTACAAATAACTAAATACCGAACTTGTTGTAAATTTAGTTTTTATATAGCCATTTCATTTCGACAATTGCTGTCTAATTAATGCAATTAAGTCTTAACATGAAGTGGGTTCGCTCCTGCATTGCTCCTCTGTCTTTTCTTTCAAATATCGGTATACAAAGACTACGTCCAGACCACATAGTTGACCGGGTATGTATCTAGATGGTGAAAATGGTAATACCTTGTCAATGTTGGCTAGTTGGGTCATAATACAAAATGTAAGATTGTAAGCAAACTGTTTGAATTTTATATATTCTTTTGCTTTGAGCAGACACCCCAGGATTGTATAGAACCAAGAAAGTTGAATTATCTGCTCTTACCTTAATTTTCCTTTTTTTTACATTGGCAGTCAATAGTCGTTGCCACGGTTGTCCTTCTCTAACCTATTAATATTGAATGTGATTAACTTGTTTTTGTCCTCATTGTTCACTGGCCATAACACTGCATACCCCTATTAAGCTCGGATATGTAACTGTACCTAAACATTACTCTGAGTCGGGGCAAAATATTAACCAATGTTACTTGAAATGAGAAATTTGTTTAAATTTTTCTTAACCGGTTAAGGACTAAACCAATTATACGCGAACTCTTCTTACCTAAACTGTTCGCCAAGAACTCTGTTGAATAGGAGTGATGGTAGGTTTTTTTCCCACATACAGTAGCATCGTCTGGAATTACATGTAAATTTACATGTTTTGATATAGATATCGCAGACATGGGAAGGGTTATTTCTCACCGTCACATTATAAACTATTATCAGATATTGGGAAATCTAGCTTTGGCTAAAGTCACCGATACTAACTAATTAATTCATTGTTATTTTTAGTTTTACGAAATATTCTAACAAAACTCATGGGCAAGTGGAAAGAGAAAATACTGATTTTTTTCCTTTCATTTCTGTAAAATATTGGTCTTTTATTCATACATTTGTACTGTAAAATGATAAACAATGATTGGTGAGTTTTATTGGTTTCACATGAAATAATTGAACAATTCCAAACTTTTAAGCAAAAAAAATCTTTGAGAAAGTACCAAAATGGATGAGAAAAAGGGAAATTCTATATTTCATTTTCTCCAAATCGAGAAAATATAGGCTCGGTCGGATTTCTAAAAATAAGAATAAAAAACAAAGGTCGAAATGAGGTAATAACATTTTTGGCACAAATATATCATCGAAAGTTAATATCAAAAGTATCATTACAAACACAAGCGAAACAAAATGGAAAACAAACAAGCAAAAACACCTAAACCCGCATATTTACTTATATTTTTTCTATCCTATCAAATGACAATTTCGGTAGTAAATGTTCCAATGAAAAGATGAGCTAAAAACGATGAGACTATTAGTTGAGTTATTGGTGTTTTGTACATGTTTTCTTACAATTCATAAGCCAGCTTTACAATATTAATGACGAATAAGAGATTTGAACAAACCAAAACTGACAATCCAAGATGACTCAGATCAGATGCCAAATAAATACGTACATGATATACGTAAGTTTTGACGTATTAAAAGTAAAGCACTAACTTTCATCTCATATCCTGCATGAGAGACAGAGCTGGAAATTAATCGCTTGTCTTGATGCGTGTTATGCACATATTGTCAATGAAATCGAATGCCAAAAGGTTCAAATGTGGCAAAACAAATAGTTCCACCAATTATAAGATTAAATCAGAAAAGGAAATAACAATGTTTTGTCTGATGTAAACACTTATCAGTAAATCAGTTAACAATGAAAAGGTGTGAAAAAAATTAGGTTAACGACCTTTACACATGTTGTAGGTGTGAAAGTGTAAACCTGGTTTTACATTATGAAAAAAAAATACTTTAGAAGTACTTTTATTCGTGGACATCAATTTTCGTGGTTTTCATAAATACCACTGTTTCGTGGATACTTAAATTCGTGATTGCAAATTCCATGCAATAAAATGTATAAAATGCATTTCGTTGGAAATTTTATTTCATGGTTTTGGTAAACCACGAAATCCACGAAAATTGGAACCCCACGAATAATGTTACTTTCACAGTATTCATTGTTTTACTTTATTTTGAACAAAACTTCATTACCACTTTACATAAACTATATTTGCATTTACAAAATTGAAAAGCAAAAAAGTCAAACTTGGTAATAAAACATAATAAATTTCGTTTCAAGCTGGGACTAATATAACATTTTATATTAGTTCCAGTTTCAGGTAACAACTTATTTGTTAACACTGACAAAATTATCCCCTAATCTGTCTTCTGGCTTAACATGTGTATATTTCACAATTAATTCGTTGCTGTAGAGCTTGTAGTTCATACAATGACTTTATGGAAAGAGCAAAAGCACTGTCACAAAACCTGGTGATTCAGGTATATGTTCAGCCGTTGTTACTTTCGTTCTATCAGAAATATTATGGCCGTCACCATGGCATCATAGATAAATATGAATAGTAACAAATGAAAACGGGCATTTTCAGCTATATTCACGTCTTCCTGGATTTAAGGTCACTGATTCTGACTTTAACCTGGATTTACCCACTGACAGTGTAAAGGTTGATTTGTACAGAGCAGGACAGGCTTACCCTTCCTGAGCACCTGATGTCACTCTGGTTTTTGAGAGTTCAAACTGTTCGTGATTTAGTTTTTAGAGTTGTATTTGTAGTGTGTGTGGGTTTTGTCGGTGAGTAGTGTCTTTTGTCTTCTGTATTCTGGTGTTCTTGCGTTAGCCTTGTCTCTGTTCTTTGATTTATGTAATCACGTGTTTTGTTCCTTCGGTATTCTGCTGCCATTGTTTTTAAAAATACGCCGTGATTATTTGTGTGTTACATTGTAACATTTACAGACGTATTTCTACTTACTGATAAAAGTAATACATCTCTGTGACTAAAGTTCATATTAGTTGTTTCAGATCAGATGACACTTACATCTATATTGTGAATGATATGTCTGCTGATATTTATTTTAAATTCTAAAACCTAAGGTTTAATTCCCTCCATCGTAGTTTTGTCCTTAGCTATATTTGATATTACTGATCATTCGGATTTCGTTTGGTTTTATGCATTTAAACATTTTTTGAAAGTATGAATTTCCTATGTTTGGGTTCTAGTGCTGCTGATGAGGAATTAATTCCCGAAATGCCCATACAGCTCATTCAAATTATTGCAGTTGGAGTTAACATATGTGTTGTGGTCTCATGTTCATTTACTCCATATCCTTTGGTAAAATATATAAATGTATTAAAAGGCATAACAGGAAACATCTACAATGACTGAAAATTACAATTAAATGCTACAATCTGCCAAGGAACTACACAGAAAAAAACACAAATAAGACAGATGACAAACATAAATAACGATAGCAAAGCGGTTATGCATGTTTTGATACAATTAGGTTTATGAACACCTTGTCAAAGAAAAATTACATTGATATGAGCTAGTTTGTGACACTTTACTCGACATAGATAAAGAGAAATCTAAATTTGGAAAAAAAAACACTACATGCATTTAAAAGATATTATAAATAGATGTTTAACTGAATGTTATATATTTTGGGTTCAGATACAACGGCAGTATCTTTGGAATATCAAAACAAATAACTAAATACCAAAGTTCCTGTGAATTTAGTTTCTGCATATGCACATTTCGACGACATTATGTATCTTCAGTGCGGATAAAATCTAAACGTTTGGAAGACCATAAACTCAAAGATGTTTAAAAACTGATAAAGAACAAATAACCAATATGATCTAAATGTAGAGCCAAAATCAGCTATGGACAGAGCCATGCTTGAGGTAGATACTAATTAGTTCTAACAAACTTTACAAAAATGTAGATATTAGAAGTTCGATTTAGAATCGGCTTTCGAGTCAGCACTGCAATACTGACTACTGGGTTGGTGAATACCCTAGGGGACTAACAGTCAACCAACAGAAGCATCGACCCAGTGGTAACAAATAACTATATACCAAAGTTATTGTGAATTTAGTCTTCATATCATTACAAACAAAGAATAAAACTTTAATGGAAAAACAAAATATAAACAAACAAAAATCAATAAAAATGGTGTAACGAAATACCTCTTCAACTAAATATTTTCTGATAATAAATTATACAATATTAAACACGTCTCAAAGAGCGAATCAACAAAAGAAATGAATGCAGCAACAAATGCTTCAGTTAATGAAGTGAGATGAGCCAAAACTGCTGAAACATATAGTCTTCAACTCTGAAGTCAGTTTTGCAACTTTTGAGGACGGATTTAAAATTTGAGCAAAACAAAACTTGCAATCCGAGATGACTAAGCCAGTTACCAATTTAATACGTAGGAAGGTTTTGACAAATTGAGAAATGAAGCATATATTTTAATGTGCTTACTCACTTTTCATCAGTCGCGCCTGGGAATTAATCGCTTGTCTTGATGCGTGTTTTGAAATAGCCAGGTTTTTGTACCAATTGTCAATGAAATCAGAATGCCAAAGGATTTAAATGATGCAGGACTAATAGTTTTACCAATTAATTCAAAAGATTAAATCAGGAAAGGAAATAACAATGTTTTGTCTTAGGTAAACACTGAAAAGGTGTAAAAAATGAGGCTAATGACCTTTTCACATGCTTTATCTATTTTTGTAGATCCATGAAAGTGTTACCTGGTTGCAATGATGATGGCTAATTTGTTACGCCATACATTCATTGTGTTGATGCCTTTGATTTATCACAGAAAGTTTTTTGTTATGCATACTTGTTGAAGTTGTGTTACTACAATCAAAAGATTATGTTGCAACATGCAAAATAAAAGGCCTTGCAAAAACTACAGGAATATTGAAAAAACAGTGAAGATGTAACTGCAGCAACAATTACATCTACAACTGATATCTTTCCAAATTGTACGTTACATCATAAATAAAATTGTGTCCGTTAGAGCTAAAATGTTGAGATGTAAAATGTTCAAGTTTTTTTCTCCAATTTCGATCCTGTCTTTGCATTTTGACATTTTTTATATTGAAAATTTAAGCACAATGGTATCAGATAGTTTGAAAGACAAAAACCAAAGAGACGATGAATTTGTGATCTGCAAATATAGTAGAAATGCAGTAATCATTTCAATCTTCAGACACAATTTTACAAGACTGATTCACATTGCAGCTTATGCCAAGTCTTCCTGATCTGATATGCATTCCATTTGAGAATGTTATCATTCATTATTTGTGTATTGTCAAAATAATTCTTAGCACAATGAGACAAACTCAGTCAGCAAACCAGTATGTTGGACAATATACTAGTAATAACACCTAAAAACCATTCAAGAAAGGTCTATTATCAATCTCCAATATAACATTCTGTGCAATTCATTTTGCAAACTGTACTTTCGGGCGAAGACCGTCTTCACATAAGAAATATTGTTTAGTAAAGTGACGAAAGAGAATTGTCAAATTGTAATTATATAGGGAATGCCAATTAAATTCAACTTATATCTGATCATTTCCTGGTTTTATAGCTGTGCGCTGGAGTAGTTTTCTGTGGTCGTTTCTTTGCTGTAGTTATCTCTTCCAGTCCTTTTGTATGGCAGTGAATGGCTATGTTCGGAAATAATTTTGTCCATTATCTTAATGTCTGCTAACTATTTGGTATTAGAAATCATAAGCTTTGTGTTGCGTTAATCAACATTAAGAAATTAATTCTGTCAGTGCTATTATTTAAACTTAATAAAATGTATACGTATTCCCCCTTTTCACTTCCATTTCTCCATAGGTTTTTAAATTTTGTCTCATATCATCGTTTCATTTTTATCTTTCACTTAAGGTCAAATAAAATATATTTTGCATCAACAAAACAAAAACAAAGTCCGACATGGTTTCAAACAAACTTAAGTTTTGTTAATGATTATTAGGTTTGGAATATACAGACGTCACATTAGATTTTTTTAATTTTTAATTTCAAATAGAATTCAACGTCTGACTCAACAAACATTTATGAGTGCAGTTAAAATAAAGTTTTGATTTCGATTATTGATAACAGATATGTATTTAATTGTTTTTTTTCTTTAGTTGTGGTATTTCAAGTCTGTATTCAAAACAGATATAAACTGAACAAGAAATACAGAAAAGTGTTGAATTCTCTACAAACAGATTCATCAGATTGTTTGGCAAAGGGCAACCTGCTCCAGGCAAAGGTATACGCTAAATAGGACTTTAAAGGACAAACCTTTTTAGTTTTTTGGTAGAAATTTCAAGTGTTTCCTGGATATAGCAAAATTTTTCTACACATATACATGTATATACATGGTGATTGAAACGATATGGAGAAAATGCACATGAGACAAAGTCTCTACAAATACATGGTAAAAACAAGCACAGGAACAACAATATACAATATACAATAAGTTAAAACTATGTACTAGTCTTTAACGGTTTTTCCTACTTTCATTTTTTTATTCTTAAATGTCACTGCACACATGAACCAACATTGAATCAATAAGAATGCACTTATTATCAATAAATGTAATTAGTCGAAGTGTAGAAGTGTTCCACATGGGTGTTCCATGTCAAAGCACACACTTTTAATGAATGAAACTATAAATTATGTTACGGTTTATGACCCCTTCATGAAGGGTGACTTTCTTTTCGACATTTTTTCTCAATCAACTAATTAATAACACAAGATGATGATGCGTTAAGCAAAAATATATTTTTGTTTTTCTTTCATTTTGTATTTTTTAACAATTAGCTTGCTGCAGAAGCAGAAAACAAAGATAATGAAGCTGAACAGAAAAGACAGCATGGGAAACGGGTTAGATACGGTGAAGTTGTTCAGGTACTAATTGTACAATATAGTTTCATGAATGGATTTTACATGCATTGAATTGAACTGTTTGGATTGTTAGCTTCTATTAGGCCGATGTCATCTGTATTCTTTCACATGTGCTTGTTAAGTATATATGAAAAAAAAAATAAATATAGCCTAGTTAGCCTATATATATGTATTATAAATAAATTATATCATCTAAATCAGCAGTTGTATTTATTTATCTACTACTTTACCAGTAACACCATAAACAGTTTTATTTGCTATTGAAAGCTCAACTTTCATTGGTCATTGGTGTGAAATTTTGACTAATCAAAAATGACTTCTACTGAACTTGGGAATTAACCAGTCTGTCAGCTGTGAATTTGTTTATTTTTAGAAATACTAAGTTTTTCAGGTTTCATTTTTTGAAATTACACGGCGATCAGCAATTACAGTGTAATCATGTACTTTGGACTGATGCATGCAACCTCTAAAATAATATCAAATTAAAACAATCAAATATATTGTTCTTGTAACTACTACATTAACCAATCTATTGCAACCATTTTTAAGCCTTTTTTCTCGCGTAACCTTTAAAAGGAATGAAATTATGCCGTGGACGTTGTAGTTATTATTATGATAGGTTCAGAGATACATGTATAATTTTGCTTTCATTTCAGCTGCGCCATACGTTTACAAATAAATTTGTACATATGAGTACCACACAGACCAGCCAACAAGATAAAAACAATATGAAGGTATCGATATTAATCATTTTATGTTTAAATCGTTTAAAGATAACAAATAAAAATTAGGGGTCACCGTTGAAATAAGAGAGATAAATTATGGAATGCTAATTTCTCTAGTGATGTCTATATGAAATTCTTTCATCAAATAATCTCCTTCGCAGAATTTCTGTTTTCTGTGAATTCAACAACAAATTTTAAGCTCTTGTGTTTTAATTCCTTAGTTAACCTTTTTTAATGAAAATGTTGCAATATGGGTAAGGAACAAAAATTTCAAATACTTTAGCACGTTCTTTACATTTTTAATAATTATTTTGTTAAATTTCTAAATTTATGAAACCTAAATGAACAAGTTTAAGACAAAAATGGCAGAATAATACCACTGAGATACCTTTAGTTATATTACCTCATTTAGTTTTTTATTTCTTTTTGGACATGCAATACACTTTTTTACGTAAAAAAAGAATAAATTCTTTGCAAAAATATCTCAATAACGTTTTAACGACACTTTTGCATGAAAAAAACTTGTTAGCATCATGCATACAATCTTTTATCGTCCTTTTCTTTAATAAAAAAGCAGTATTAGATTTAGAGCGGGAAAGATGAATAAGAATCATTTCAATTTTTGTGTTTTAGGTGTCGCTGCATGATTTTAACGCAAAAAATGCCCAGTTTAGAATACTTCCTAGATATAAGGTCAAATCGGAAGGAGAAATCGTAAGTGCGTAATGTATATTTGGTATAATATTATTTTTTCATACTTACATTTTAGCCATAGTGGTCTATGTAAATGCCATACGCTGTCTGTTTAGTCTGTTTATTTTTGAGTACCACTTTGCGATCATTCACCAAATAACAAATGAATACACGTTGTTCTTTCTTTCAATGAATACGTAATAAATATTTCATTAAGAACTTGATGATTGAGGTTACTTTGCAACTTTAAAATACGAACGTTTAAGGATAAATATGTTTTTTAACTGAAGAAAGATTTTTTCTTTAAATTGCTGTGTCCATCTGCAAAGTATTAATCCCTTGTTTTTTTTGGTTTTTTTTGGTTTTTTTGTTTTTTTTTGTTTTTTTTTGTTTTTTTGTTTTTTGTTTTGCTGATCATTTAAAATATTTCTTCGGGTACAATCAGCAATAACCAAATATTTTTTGTTCAGTGAGTACAATCTTCAAGATATATGATACGGAATTTTTAGTCTAAAATATAAATAATTAATTGATAGCTTTAAAGCGTTTTGCTGAAATTAAAACAAGCTACTTTTTGAAAAATAACAAAATATTTAAAACAAATCTTTGTGCGAATTTTGTTGCAATATATTACCTAAATGACGACAGGGGAATAGCAAAGGAACAAAGCACAATGTTACATAAATCAAAGCCCAGAGACAAGGTAAAAACGAGAACACCAAAAGACGGAAGACTATAGACACCACACACAAAAAATGCAACAACCAAAACTAAAGCACTAACATACTGAACTCTAAAAACAGAGTGACAACAGGTTAAAGTCAAATTCGGGAAGAGGTATGGAGTGGAATTGGTAAAACGATTCCCCGAAGTGTAAGATGAATGCTCTTTTATTTTCCTTAGGTATGGTGTACTTGTACATGAGAGTATATCTCATGTGTGCACATTGTTTATAACTTTTATCAAATTCTAAAACCTAAGATTTAACTCCATCCCTCGAAGTTTTGTTCTTCGCTCTATTTGATTTTAATGATTATTCGGATTTCTTTTGGTTTTATGCATTTTAAACATTTTTCTTTATTGGACATTGTGGATTTCCTATGATTGGGTTCTAGTGCTGCTGATGACGAATTAATTTCCGAAATGGCCATACAGCTCATTAAAATTATTGCAGTTGTAGTTAACATATGTGTTATGGTCTCATGTTCATTTAGTTAATATACCTTCGTAAAATATATATTCTCATTGGTGAAACCGACATTTCATATTTAGTGACCAAAGTAACAAAATCTGAACATATCCATTACTGAGGAGTTTCTGTGATAGTGCTTGGTCTTTCACAAGATCACTGATTGAACTACAAGCTCTACATGAACGAATCAGCTGTGAAATATACAATCCATACGCTTGGGAGATAGGTATATTGTTGCTAAGAAAGGCAAAGTTTACAATTCAGTGGTTCATGGTTCATATGAATAATGGAAAAAGTAAGCTAAAATTGACACACAATTTGTTCCCATCTTTATCCCTATTTTGTTGAAAAACTCGGCCTCCACATTCAACGAAAATGTTGTCAAATCAAAAATACAAGCATCTTTTTACGTTCTTTTCAATATATTCTTCCTTGACTCAGTATGGAGCTTAATGAGATATGTTTTTTTTCCTTTAGGGTTTGTAAGTCTCGTACAATTTTGGAACTTCCGGGTACTTAATTTGTACCCGGAAGTTGCATTTTTAACAAAAACATATGACGTTTCAAGCAAAAAAATTGAACGTCATAATACTACAACGTCATATTTTGGATAGAAACGTTTTCAAATTTCTATTTTATCGTGATTTCTCGGTGTCACATGACGAGACTTACAGACCCTATTACCAAAAAGAAATACATGCGTTCTCCGTTTTTCTGCGGAAGCATTGATGTATCAGGTCGGAATTTACTAATTGTGAGATTATTATGTGGAAGGGGGTTGTATAAAGAGTAGAAAAATCAAACGTTTGATTGCTATGGCGACAGGCGAGACTGTATAAGGATTTCTTTGGAATTTTTTAGTATATGCTTCTGATTCACTCCGCTCCTAGAATATGCTATTTCGCTGAGGTTTTTAACACCATCTCAAAATCCAGTCAATAAAATTGTTTTAAGGTAAAAGGTAGTTTGTGTTTATCTGGCAGACCCTTCAATGAATCTTCCTAGGGATTCTTAAGAATATGTAAAGCTTAGCTACCCAGTAAATGTTAGGGTGATAACTGTTGTCTAAATATAAACTTTTCATTATGATTTATTGTAACATAAAGATGTGCTATCAGTACCGAAACGGTGCAATATCTTTATCGTTTGTTAAGCTGAGGATGCTGATTTTTCATCAAATACAACCAAGACATTTGTTTGTACCAATGGAAGAATGACGACAAATCTTCAAAAGATAGTACAGGCAGGCATTTGTGTTAACGCTAGTTTGGTTTTATAATCAATTTGACAGATAGTTCTCAAAGCAAACGATGCATGACATTACATAATACTTTCTTTCATAAATACGAAATTAGCAGTGTATCGAGTTAACACCTAGAGTCGGTTATGTTTACTTTCACTGCAATCTTCTTCCTTTGCCACACATTTAATGTACCGAAGCACCTTGCAACAATAATACATGTAAGATTGGAAGCACACCTTATTCATAAAACAAAGTGAAGAGAACGCTTCAAGTCAGTATGCAGGACAGTTGTTTTCACATTTCTGTTTCTCGTTCATTGAACAACAAACATCTAAAACATCGTTTCCTTAGGATGAAGTTGGTGCAAAATGTAACAGTGTCTGGAAAAAAATTAATATTGCACATATTAGCTCCAAAAATATACTTGTGTATTGAATAATTGAATATTTCTAGTAAAATAATGTCAGAATAAAATAATTCAAATACTTTGTTTTACTTAAAAGGGTATTGTTATGTCTCATCCCGTAGCGATTAATGATTGCAATTTTTAGAATGGAGCATTTGAGAATGCTATGAATTTATTATGACACCCTCCTCGATTACATTTATCACATTTATCCAAATTTTGGCAATTATACAATATTATGATGTAATCGTGTTTGTAACCCTTATTTTTATTAAATTGCTTCCAATTTTTGTTTTCGCGTTTTAAGTTCAAATTCAATAGCAACGTCGCAGCTCAGACACAAACTGAATATCCAATATTTGAAAATTTGTTTCATTTGAATCTATATATCAATGTTTTGTATTAGAATCTGAGGGGATATATTTTAGAAAGTAACAAATATCCGTTTTCCGGCTCTGTTTATGCGGTTCAAGGAAACTTTAGTTGCAACAGCAAAGTCTTCATTTTACCCTCTCAAATAAAAAAAACAACGAGGTTATCATCTTGAATGTTGACTTAAGATGTAAGAAAGTAATACTTATGTGTAAAGAAGACGAGTGTTTATTTATTAAGCGTTCCGCAGTAGATGACAACTTTTTTTCGGGCATTGACATGGTAGTCCTTTGAGAAATTTTTCATCATGTCTTAACAGTCTGTTTTATTTTAAGTTGGAAATATTACGGCTGACCAGTTTGTTCTGCGTTAGTGTATGTATGTTCTTGGACTTGTCATTCGCTTTCTGGTCTCTCCCGCTGATTATGCATTGGAATTTCGTTGTAATATTTTTTTGTAAATTGACATTCCATATTTTTAAATCATATATTTTTGTTGAAATTTTGTTTTTATTAACTAGTTATACTTTATGGATTGTATTGAGAAATTAACAAAAACTCATGCCAATAAATTATCGTGCAATGTATATTATTTTTGTAGGTACAATTATTTGACCAAATTGTTTTTGAAAGTATGAAATCGCCGGGGCATTATTTCCATACAAGTGAATCTTACCAAATTGACCATTTTACCTTTGGGTAAGTAGGAATATTAAGTTGATTGTTATTTTTATATGTATCTAAGTTTTAGGTATAAAAGCCCAGGCATTCAACTCGCTCTTCTACACTCCAAATGTCTGAACAATCTGGTATGAACTGCAAAAATATGCAAAAATATGACAATACTGTGATTGCATTAAGATTTCAAACCGAACACTTCAAGATATAAAAAAATGGTTCAAAAAATTATAATTTGAAAGAACCTTTAACGATCGAGCCGTCAACCTTGTAAAAAATGAGGAATATCACTCTGTGCTTTTGGAGTGATAGAGTGATTTGTTTATCGTTTTAAGCATTCTGCAATAAATAAACAGTAAAAATATATATATTCCTGGTAAGTCGATGTTTTAATCGGTGGAATTTGTATGACATATATCAGCGCTTCTTGATATTTTGGTTTTTCTTTTAAATCTTAAACAAATGTGTTTATTAAAAAGTCTTGATATTACACGCACGAAAGTTTAAAGACTTTATAATAAACATTTTGTAGGAGATCTAAATTCCCTATTTGTAGTGACTTTGACTCAGGTATATTTACTCCATTGTCCTTTCGTTGTTTATTGTTAAACCCCATAACAACATAAACATTCTAGTCATTACGCTTATAGACCCTTGTACAATATAATGGATTACTCATTGAAGTAACTAAATATCGTAAATGTCAATGCTTGTAGCACATATGAGAACCACAAATTCGCTCGATTGGTGCAATACATATATCTCAATCAAATAATTCAAATCAAATAATAGAAATCAAACTTGTAGAAGCGATGTAATTCTATTCACCGTGAGCCCTATCATAAATGGACCCCACAAAAATTGACCACTTTATAATGAATGTAAATGAAGTTATATATTCATGTTTATTTTTTCCCTTGTAGTTCGGAATTGAATCTTGGCGTCGAAAGATCCAGCTATACACTAATTGGTAGTTTCAGAGAACTACCAGAACAAGAGAGATTTGTACGGGTACGAAATGTTTAATCTATTATATAGAATTTTTACTTTCCTGATAATTTAGGTATAGTGTAAATGTGTAATGAAATTCACAAACGGAACAACTAATATTTATAAATAACGCAAATCGAATTGATTTTGTTCTACTCTGAAGATAATATATCAAATTAATATCTAAATTGTTCATACATTTGCTGACTGCATAGTGCAATTGTTTTTGGACTTTTTCCTAGCAATCTTAAAAGCATTTTTCAAATGTTAAAAAAAGTAGTCAGAAAATAGCAGACAAGTTTAGTATTAGTGTTAAGATTGGTTTCTAGCAAAACTCTGAAAAATTTTATTGTCCCTTGTCTATGACCTTAACGGTCTATCTATTCCTATTGTACTACCAATCTAGCAATTTAATTATTCAATAGGTGTGATAAAACTGAGCTATACCTTTACCTTCAGACCATATATTGTAAAAAAGTTTTGGAGACTTGCTATTGTTAACTAATCTAAACAATGATGGTTCTTTTGAATTGTCTAACAATACTATTGTATATCAATCTGTAATGGCCTGGGGAGGTTTTACCTTGATCTGTTGATGAAAATAGGAACTATATAGAGTTTATATAGTCAGTGAAAAAAAAGGTACCAAATGAATTTATTTAAAAATTGCATCATTACAAGAAAAATATTCCTTTATATGCATAATGTGAAGGGATTTTAGATTTCTTACATACATTGAAATCTTATAAGTGAGTAAATTTGTCTTTGTTATATAACATGTAAAAGTAAAATATTTTCAAGGTAAAACCCCCCCAGGCCATTACAGATTGATATACAATAGTTAACAATAGCAAGTCTCCAAAACTTTTTTACAATATATGTTGGTCTGAAGGTAAAGGTATAGCTCAGTTTTATCACACCAATTGAATAATGAAATTGCTAGATTGGTTGTACAATAGGAATAGATAGACCGTTAAGGTCATAGACAAGGGACAATAAGTAACATTAAATCCCTAAAATCTGCTCTGCAAGTCTACTACTGACCTATTCTTATAAATACTATAGGAAGTTTATATAACCTGTAAATAATTTTCCTATTTGCCATGTCTGTAAACTTTTTTATTTGGTGGTCAAAACTAATCGCTTTGAAGGTAGTTAATTCATTCTTCTTCGGATAAAAATATGTGTTCATTTCTTTACAATTTTATTTCAGGGAGGGTCTGTTCTAAGATTATTTCACAAGGAATTAGAAGCTTACCTAGTTGCAGAAGGACTGTTTGATGATTGCGTCACAGAGGACGGTTTGTATATATCACACTCGAAAAAGATGAAAAAATATAAATTATAAATTATAAAAGAAAAAATATCAGTCAAATGATATTTAAATTAATTTGTTATGTAATTACTAGTAATCACTCATACAGCTAATATTATTTATGATACTTGACATTGAAGTTATCTATTTATCTTGTATGAATAAATACCATATAAAATATAAGAAATCACTTTGTGATTGAAACAGCCTTCGTTTGATTTAAAACTTTTGGCATTTGTTTTAGTTCATTTCAGAATACGTGTCATTGACCAACATCGACCAAAGTCACTGTCACCATCTACTTCTGGTATTACGTACTGGCAAATTGAAGCAGAACATAGCATTTTAGATGGTATGTTTAGAATATCATTCCGAATATAGTGTTGTTTTATAAACATATTATTTCAAAATCACTCATTGCTGTGTATCTTTAAAGTGTTATATTGCAATTAACAATAAGGCACGATTTTTAATGTTAAAATCAATTAAAACTTATACTTGTATCATTCTCAAGGGAAAATGTACAAATCTAGTGTTTAGATTAAAATAATATCCCTTTTTATTTTGTCTCTTTTTGTTGAGACATTCATGATTATTGTGTTGCCAAGCAAGACAAAAATACTTTATGTTTCTTTCTTAGGTTATAATTTTTTTCATTTTTGATTTATTTAAAAAATTTGGTGTTTACTATTGCTACCTTCCGCCTTTTTTAATCTTGCAAATGAACGAAAATGCATTTTTTCAAATCTATGTAAGAATGAACATAGTCCAAACTCCATTTTAATTATCATTTAAAAGTGTCTGTTTGCTGTAATTGAAAACAACTTTTGTTTGTGGTCCCAAAAACAGCTGATTATATCATTACTGTTACGCCAAATGTCTTGCTCTGTTTCTTTTTTACTGATGCTGCATTCTACCTAATTAATTTTACATGAAACATATAACAAAAAGTGCTCTTAATTATACGTGTCAAGCAGCAGAATGTCAGAAACATATTGCAAGGTTTTACAATCTGGTCTGATGTTCAAACGCAAGAATTTTTTCGTAAGCACCACTAAAAGCTTCTTATATTAGTTAATTAATATCAAAGTGGATACAAAGAAATTAAAATATCCTTACATCTTTAAAGATATCGGGTGAATTACCTTTTCAAAAGGAAGATGCACAAATCAAATGATATTTATTTGTAATAAATCTACTTTGAGCTTTGCATATATACACATTACTATAAAATTAACATCATGTAACTTAAAATACAGATTTAATTCCTGTAACTTTGTTGTGTTCTCGTTGACCATGATGCTTTTATTAATATAATACATTTATGACTGTTTTTATTACAGCAACTATCACTTCTTTTAAATTTAAGTTCACTTAAAATCATACAAAAGGACTAAAGAGGTATCAGATAACAGAAATTAATGTATGAAGAAAATATCAATGATTTAATTTAGATCTTTGAAGAAACCAGCTAACACACAATACAAAAATATATACCTGCAAAATTGGTTTTCATAGATCAAGAACAAAACAAAATTAAATTTCCAGATAAAATCAACTAAATAGCAAAATTAGAGCAGGAGTGGCAGTTAAAGTAAGTTAACTGTTGACAAAAATGCAAACGACATTTCAAATTAGCGTTATTTACACTAGGATTTTTCATACAAGAATGAGATTGACTATGTTTTGTGTATTTTTGACAACAAATATGTATTAGAGGTGGAGTGAAATGGCTATTATCAGACCTTTCTAAGTAAATGGGAGTAATAACAAAATTACTGAACACAAGTTCATGAAACAAAAACACAAATCCGATGGAAACCACCGGAAAAATTCTTGACCGCAATTGTCCTGACTTGGTACATGCATTTAAAAACAAATGGTTATCTATACAGCTCATTAAAATTATTGCAGTTGGAGTTAACATATGTGTTATGGTCTCATGTTCATTTACTCCATATCCTTTCGTAAAATAAACCTCCTTTCCCATTGCGGTAGTGTCCGATAGCAACTCTACAGAAATTGCTATGACAGTTAAATTATCTCGTATGGCTATACATATTATAATAACAAGTAGATGATATTGACATAATTTCACATTGTAGCATTTTGTTTCTACGTTATAATCGGTACAATTATGAGTTTCAAAACACATCAAGATATGAAATATTCCGATCAGTGAAATAAAACAGCAAAGCAGTTCCGTCTTGTTGGATGTACTTTTTTTTATACAAAAACACATTTATATTGCATGTTCTAACCTATTTACATTTCTGTGAAGATATATGATGTGCAGATCAGAAGAAGGGGTGTTTGTCGGCATCTCAACATGAGCTGTATAAAATGAAGAGGCGTGCTAATTGCATAATATGTTTTTGCCATTAATCAACTCCAAAATGTTGTAAAAAATTAAGCACATCCACCTACATATAATGCAATATTCATTTAATCTGTTTATCTTGAAATATTGAAGTTTACTTTATATATAATAAATAACAGGTACTAGTATTTACTAATGTTTCACAACAACATTAAGTAGGTATTCAAAACACTTTTAAAAAGTAATTAGGTAACATAAACGGTGATAATTTTGGTACATTTATTGCCTTTCACAATACTAATGGCTAGGGAATGACATGTTTTCTGTCAAATTGAATGGATAATGAATCAGTACTATGTATTGCATGTTAGCATCAACTATTGTTATTTATTGTATCACCTTTTTCACTTAAATGCAAAGAACTATCCTTCATCTAGTTTTTGGTTGCTATTCATCAATGAAACTTTTTTCTCTAATTTCTATTAAATTTAACCAACGCCTGACCGGAGTGATCAAAATATTTCTCGTCTCTAGTGAAATTTCCCGCCAAATCTATTCGGAACATAATCCTCGGCGTTTTACATTATGTCATTAGAGAAACATTTTCTACAACTTAAACACGTTAATTATGAAATTTCTCACATCTTGTTAAATAAATTTTCAAATGTTTAAAAACTCGGCAAGCCTCCTCGTTTTTAAACATTTGCAAAATTTATTTAACTCGATGTGAGAAATTTCATAATCAACTTAGTTCTCGTTGTAGAAACTATATATAACTCACTGATGCAACTAAGCTTATACTAACTTCGGTATTCTGCTATTTATAACGATCCCCGTGTTATAACACTGGATCGATCCTGTTGGCCTTTTTAGCTTCCAATGGGATAAGCAATCCCGGAAGTCAGTACTATGTTGCTAGCCTGATATTTGTTTTATTTGGAAACTATCAATTTGGGTTAAAAAGAATATATATCCTTCCAGCAAAGCTCTGTCCTAAGATGGTATTGATTATCAAATTGGATCAATGTGATTATTTGTTATCCGCTTTAATATATTTTTCGGTAAATGGTTTCTAATGGTTTTGATTATACCTCCATTAAGAGATTTAAGTTGTCGTAATGACTATTTCCTAAGCCTAAATTTATTGAAACAATAATGTTTAGCTCTTTACATAAAAACAAAGATTTTACAGTAGTCATGTGTTCGTGTAGGTCTACTTGTTACAGTTATTACACGTGTGCATTTATTTAAGGACACGTGTTTACTGCAATGCATATTTGTTAAGATTTGGTAGTAACTTGTTTATTCAAATGTAAACCAGCCACGTATCTAAGGCCACTGAAGGGGTAATATCAGACAAAAATGTCATACTCGTTACTTATTTTTGTCGCAGTCACATGTTATAAAATCAAAGTTTTTGGTTGGACTTTGGTTCCCTTGATCCATTCTATTCCTCCCCCACTGTTTATGTGATATTGATGTAAAAACGAAAGTCACGAGTACAAGTCAAGTTCAATAGACAAGATCAAACAACTTGAAGCTAGAATTTACAATTTGTAGTTTTAGAAGTAATCGTTCTTCCTGTCTTCTCTTCAATTCATGCAGAATCAATCAAATTATATATATTTTGTTGGTCCGTTAATATGTATGTAGAATAATGGTAATTTTGAAGGTCGAGACAGAAAATATCCCCGTATCGCGATGAGTCCGATAAGACCAGCTGTGATACTAGTGATATTTTCTGTTTTTATCGGCAACGTCATAGAAGGTATGACATCATATTCGTGACGTTATTGCCTGATATTTTCTTGTATCAGGTCAGTACGGAGATACTGACAATATAAGTAAGATCAAAGAGAAAAGTGTACATATTTCCGATAAAATCAAATAATATCACGTGTGATGTTTGTACTAGAGCTTGAAACTGAAATAAATGTTTACTCTTACTTTTTTGTGAATTGTAAGATTTAATACAATTCTTAGTATTGTTGTACACAGCAATTTCGGTTTATATTGATATAATGTAAAACAAAAAAACACAGCGATTACATTGTACCCTGAAATGCATCCTGGTTGTAAAAATATGATTGAGCAAGTAAATTGAAAAGTAATCATAATAATTGTTTAGCTTAATAACATGAGAATAGTTAAAACATTCTTTTCAAAAAATTTTTTTTTTAATTCTTGTGGCTATCTTTCAGAAATTTTGTACGCAAAATGTGTAGGATGACCCAAGATTGTAGCAAAACATTTAAGCACAACGGCATTATGAAACAATTTGCAAGGTATAATATAAGTTACAAAACGATTGTTGTATTTCTGTATAGTACTAACATATTTTTTTATGTTAATTCCAGGGGATATTCTTAGATGGGAACAACAAGTTAGACTACGACATATGTTGACACGACAATATTTGTGTATAGACTCTAAACTGGATGTATCCCTTGTCCAAGACCCTAGCGATCCCAGGACTGTCTTCCGATTGCATTCAGTACTGAAGGTAATCACCAGTTATTAACACATTATAAATGACTATTGTCAGAGAAAACATGAGATCAGTATATGGCCGTAACATCCAAGTTGAATTTAAAGCTTTTTTTTTAAATTATTTATATTAAATATTTTACGAAATGATATGGAGTAAATGAACATGGGACCATAACACATATGTTTACTCTAACTGCAATAATTTTAATGAGCTGTATGGCCATTTCGGAAATTTATTCCTCATAAAGTAGGAAACAGTTACAATGGCCAAAAATTACAATCACTAGCCACAATCTACCGGGGAACTGCACAAGAAAAAAATAATAAAATGACAAAAGACATGCATAGACAACGTTAGGAGCTCGGGTTGACCGGACTAGGTGACGGCACTCGCAAGAGCTTGCAGTAAAACCGGTTTAAGGGTACATTATATACATATATCTTAAGTTTTTCTTTCTCCACTACTTGCAGACCTACCGTAGTGAATTTCTATAGGTACTCGTAAATGAACATAAAATAAAAGATGCTAGATCATTCAGTCTCACTTACAGATATCTTTGATGACATTGATAACGTGTCCTTTTCTAAATGGATGCAATCAATATTCTTCAAAATTAGTGATAAAAGGAACAATAGAAACTTCTAGAATTACATTTATTTTTGGTACTTTCATCTTGAAAGCGACGGGAAATGGTTATCTCAGTACTAAATGTACAACAAATAGAACGACTTTAACTTCAAATCTATCTTTTCCCAGCATGAAGAGAAAAAGTCCTATTTCTCCTACGAGCAGTAATTGTTCCAACTTTCTCTTTAGTCATAGATTTATCCGTGGCCAACTTTTTAACTTCGGTATTTTGATATTTAATCTGCGCCTCCAAAGATACAATCACATACGATCATTAAAAAATGTTCTATAATAGATACAAAAAATACCGAAGTTGCATAAAAACAGTAAATTTCGTTATGCTGTACACGTGTTTCAATGAGTAACCTCTCATCAGCAGCATTAAAATCAAATAATATGGAAAGCCATGATCCAAAAGGAGTCCAAAAAGAAGTACTCATTTCCAAAAATATCGAAAAAGGAGGCCAAATCCAGTACCAAGGACATCTACCGAGTGCCATACACAGAATGAAGACTCAGTATTTTAAGTGGTTAGAATTTTGGTAAAAACAGTAAATTTCTATAACATGCAAATAACTAAATACCGAAGTCACTGTGAATTTACTTTCTGCATATGCGCATTTCGACAACTTATGTCTCATCAGTGCAGATAAAATCTAAACGTTTGGAAGACCATAAACTCAAAGATGTTTAAAAACTGACAGAGAACAAATAACCAAAGTGATCTAAAGTTAAAGCCAAAATCAGCTAAGGACAGAGCTTTGCATGAGGGAGATACTCCTTAGTTTTCAATAAAATTTACAAAATTTTAGATATTGGAAGGTTTCAAAAATAATCGGCTTTCGGGTCAGCAAGGGAGGATTTTCATGTCAGACAAGTCTGACTATTGGGCTGGTGAATACCCTCGGGGACCTCTTATGGGAAATTGGAAGTTTCGGTCCGAACAGTGATTCAAGATTCTATTTTACTTGGTACTAGGACAAACATTTCTTTTCATTAGCTACGACCTTTCTACCTTAATGAAAAGAGGGGTTTGGTGCGCCTTAAAAACATCAGTTCACTATTTCTTTAAAAATGCTCATGCAAAGTCAGACCATTCGGTTTACAATTTGTTCATTGGTTTTGCGCCTTTGTCTTTCTGTTCTTAGGATTTCGGCTCCAGGCAATTATGTCCGGAATTTACCATCAAATATTTTAATTCATAAGGTTTTACAAACAGATTCAAATGCAATTTACAAGTCGTCATAGCGAAAGATTTACATAAAGACTGGGAATTGTCCCATTTAAAAAAATGTGAGGTAAAGTATAGAAAATAGACGGTATGCGTCGAAATATAAACGTTATTTGAAAGCAAGCGCTCATTGTTTACTTTTTGTATTTACAGTGACATTCTAATCGATAGACATTGTTTTATTCTTGTTATGCCGAAATGGCGTTCATTAAGCTCAAAAACATCGGTCGTCTTGTGATATCTTAAAGTTGCTTTTAACCGTAAACATTTAATTTTGCTGAAAAGAATATTTCTCGACTTTTTAAAAAAATCCAATATGAAGTAACCTTTAACTTGTGATTTTTTGTGTTTTTGAAGGAAAGGGATGAAATACAGTTTGAAAGTTATGCAAGAATAGAGCACATGTTGACAGGTTGTTGGCTACATGCTCTAAAAGGTATGAATACAATATCAATATTGAACACTGTAAACTGAGATGATGCTATTATTTCTGCCACTCGAAGTTCTCAAAACAGTGTCAAAACACTGACGGATTTAAAGTGTTCATGACAGAGAAATAGGGAAATTTATTTATTTAGGATGAAATTGGGTGAAATATTAATATTTTAATGATTATAAAGAATGTAAAGAAATCTTAATGTTTCCGGAATTGTTTCAGGAATGAAACAGACAAAAATGTCAATATGACAGTGATGAAATAGCATAAAAGGCTCACGTAAAGCAGAATAAATATCCAATCATTAAACTCTTTAAGTTCAACAAGTCACTTTTTAATTTTTTTTATAAATCTTTCGAACATACCCATTTCCAGGATCTACGCCATTAGCCATGCTTGATACATTAATTCCAATGTAATGTATATATAAATCAAAGATAGCAGTGTGTTCATTTTTTCTTTGTTTGTCAAAATAATTTTATACTTCTTTTACAGACAAATGAAGTAAAGTTCAAAAAGTAGTTAATGCCAATGTTTGTTTTCAACAATATATTAAATGTGTACAGAAACAACAATTTGAACAAAGCTTTAAAGATATTTGAAACTGTTTTATAGAAGACAAAGCAAGTATTTTATCATAGAACATGACTTCCACAAGAATTACTAAGTGCAATTTTGTGATACGCTTTGAGAAAAATAAAGTTATGTCCGAAACATTCGTCAAAGTCACGACTTGTAGCTTACAATTTCGAAGTGATTCAAACCCCACAATGAAATTTAGTTATGACGTACTTATACTATTTCACAATTACAGACGAAGATTATGAACGACAGGTTTCTACGGACAGTGCAAAAGAAAAATCCATGCATGGTTTGAGATGGGACAGTGCTGCAGTTCGTAAAGTATGTATACATGTTCATTGAAGTATATTGTAGTAAGAAATTTTTCACGATGCTTTTTATACAAATATTTCATGAAACAAATAAAGAACAAAATACCGAATTTACTGTGATTTAACTTCTGCTTATGGCTATTTCGACAATTTATGTCTCTTCAGTGCAGATCATATCAAAACATTTGGAAGTCCATAAACCGAAATGTGTAAAAACTGACAGAGAACATAATGCTAATATGATCTAAGTAGAAAAACCATAATCAGATAAGGACAGAGCTATGCAAAAGGGATATTGCAAGTTTTCAGAGTATTCGTTTAGGTAATTTTTGTCACAGATACATTTTATCCATATTCCTCCGTTTTTTTTTTCAAAAATAGGATAAAAAGGAAATCTGTTAGCATTATATTAATTGGCTTTTGCAAAAATTTGCACTGACGTCATGATGACGAACAACATTACAATCAATTATTCTGCATGCACCTCTTTCGTTTTGGAACTTGTACCATTTACATTTTAGCAAAAAATATATAGTTTCCATAACGAGAACTAGTTGATTATGAAATTTCTCACATCGAGTTAAATAAATTTTGCAAATGTTTGAATTTGAAAATTTATTTAACGAGATGTGAGAAATTTCATAATTAACGTGCTTAAGTTGTGGAAATTGTTTCTCTAATGACTGGACGAAAAACACCGAGGATTGTATTCCGAATAAATTTGGCGGGAAATGTCACGAAACTTGTTCTCCTCTCAAGAGAAGAGAAAAAAATGTTTCACCACCGTTCAGGGAATGTGAAAACTGGTAAGAAATTAGAGAATTTCTGTTTCAATTCACTGACAATATATTCTAATTGACTAACCGCATTGTTCCTGCACGCTATAAATAATTGGAGATAGCAGTCCTTTTTTTAATCTCAATTCAGTTTGTTGTAACCAATTGCTAAATTTATCATATGACTTTGAGTTAATGGTCTTCCAAACGTTTAGATTTTATCTCCACTTAAGAGACATAAATTGTCGAAATGCGCATATGCAGAATTTAAATTAACGGTAACTTCGGTATTTAGTCATTTGTTACCACTGGGTCGATGCCACTGCTGGTGGACTGTAAGTCCCGAGGGTATTCACCAGCCCAGTAGTCAGTACTTCGGTGCTGACCCGAAAGCCGATTGTATATGTAACCTTACAATATCTAAATTTTTGTAAATTTCTGGAAAACTAAGGACTATCTCCCTCATGCAAAGCTCTGTTTTTAGCTGATTTTGTCTTTCCATTTAGATCATATTGGTTATATGTTCTCTATCAGTTTTTAAATGTCTTTGAGTTAATGGTCTTCCAAATGTTTAGATTTTGTTTGCACTGAAGAGACATAAATTGTCGAAATGCGCATATGCAGAACTTAAATTGACAGTAACTGGGGTATTTAGTCATTTATCAGAAGTACGAAAAAATGATTTGTACAGTCGTTATTAATTGTTTCGTCATTGAATAGGTATCGGCATCAAGCGAGAGTATGTATGACGACGCTTATACCATACAACAAGTTGTGATAGAAGATATACATAATTTCAATTATGTTGCTGGCATTGTACCATTTCTCTTCAATTTAATTCAAGATGTAAGTTTAATTACATGGAAAGTAGACATAACACATAAATATTGAAAAAAAAGAAATCAAACACATAAGTCAGGCTAGCTGCAATATATGTCTCTATACAGGGAATTGACAACAGTTAGAAAACACCACAGACGATACAGAGTACCAATTAAATATTCTCGAGCACGAATTCTACAATTCTATTATTCGTGTTCTCTGTCTTGGCGCAAACAACGGTGTAAAATGAATGAATAACATAAAGAGTCTTGCATTTCCAAAATAGTCATTAATTTTTGAAACAATAATACTAAAAAGGGCCATTCAATCAATAAATCGGCAAACGAATACACAACATCTCATACGTCATACAAATCGAGACAACATGAGAAAGACATAACAAAGCCAAATAATAAGAACAAACAGGAACAAGAATAATAGAAAAATGTAGCACTAGTAATTTGAACACCCACTTAAACTAGAGGTATCATCAAACTGTCATGTTTTACATTCACTTTTTTGCAATACGATGTATAAGCAACTGCTGTTTTTGCATTGCAGCTTAGTCAGACTCCAAACCTAAATGCAAAGAAAACCCATGGTATAATAACGGTATGTTTTTGTTTATGAAAACTAATTAGGACATACTTGGTTTCAAATCAGTGATTACAGTTGAAGTCTTTACCCGGTTTGTTTTATCTAAATTTCTTTCATATTATTTTTCTTGGTAAGTCATATAATATCGAAGGCAAACTAGTTTTCCTCAATATGTTATACCTTGACAAAATGTTCAATATTGGAGTAAATGATTTGGTGAAATGTATATTTGTGGGAATAAAATTTAAGCATCAGATATTAGCCATCAGTTCACTTATATCTCAGAAATTTACTCTCGATTCTAATATTGCATTAATAATGTTTGTTCTGTTGATATAGGCACTTCGGGAGGTGAAAAACTTTATGGTGGTAGATGGCCTGCCTTACAAAGACAGACAGAAACTAATGAGAAACTTAAGAGTATGTATAAGATATAGATAAACAATCTTTTCTATTATTCAAAAATAAAGTTATTATTTACTATCCATGGAATATTTTATCTGACCGAAATGAATTTGTAAATTTCACTGGAATTTGTATTGAAAATATGGAAAAGATTATAGAATATACAATTTTTGTGCCAAGCCATTTAAGTATTTTAATAACTCAAAACCCGTAGGCTGAGAGTTGTTAAAACCATCCGAGAAAGTCACGTGAGGCTTCAAGCCTATTAACGTATTTGAAGAACTACATGCTTCCGTATGGCACTCGATAGTAACAAAAATGCGGTATACCAAGTATTTCGAACGGAAACTAGGGTTTTTCGTGCGAAATACTAGGTATACCGCACGTTAACTATGGGTTTCCGATCGGTATACATAGTTTTCGACGAAAACCTTAGTTTTCGATTGAAATTGAACGGAAACTAGGGGTTTGCGACAGAAACCCATAGTTTCCGATCGGTATCGTTAATTCGAGTTTAAAACGAAAACGCTATTCATAGTTTTAGCCAATGAGAAACGAGAAACGGAAATCGCTATTTGATATTTAACGTTCGTCCAATCAGAAACGGAAAACGGTATTCAGGGTTTAATCAAACCAATCAGAATCGTTTTTTTTTCTGCTTATCGCTTATATTTCTCTCTTTTTTATTCAAATTTCGTATCTTTTTTTATTTTATATATTTTGATATTATAAATTAATTATCAAATAGAGTTGTACCTTTGACAAATTTAGGTGCGAATGGATATCAGATTAGCGGGTCCTGAGAGAATTCGATCTCGACATATTCACCTTCACCAGGAAAAAGTTGTAAAATATCGCCGTTTTAGACTTAGTTTATAAGGATTTACAATTTAACTAATCTCTGGAGCAAAGATTTTTTATTTTCATATAACTGGATGTGTACTCTGTTTCGAAATTAAAAAAAAATCATGAAATTTGGTATGAAAAATAAATAATTTGATAAGCAGTAAAAAAAAACAAAAACTCGGTCTTATAAATGATCAAAACAATTCAGTAATTTAAAACTTTTACTTCATCATATCCTTTCCAAGGAGCAGAGACATATTAATTATATGTCTCTGCAAGGACTTATATAATTTGGAAGATAAAATTTCATGAATTTTAGCATTTAAGAGGTATGAAAAGTATAATTTTAAGTGTACGGTTTAAACTTACTCTTTAAAAATGACAAAAACAATAAAGTGTTTTGAAAATTTTAGTTTATGATATCCTTTCGAAAGAGTTTGATATGTTGCGAAATAAAAAAATTATGAAATTTAGCATAGAATAGACAGAATAGTTAGATTTTTTAATCAGTGGTTCAAACTCACTCTTTAAAAATGACAAAAACAACTCAGTGTTTTGAAAATTTTACACCATAGTATCCTTTGGGAGGAGTTTTATAATTCCCGAACCAAAAACTTGATGAATTTTATCATTAAAAAGAAATGAAAAGTAACATTTTTAGTCGACAGTTTATACTAACTCTTTAAAAATGTCAAAAAAGTTAAGTGTTTTGAAAATTTACATCATTATATCCTTGCGAAGAAGTTTGATATGTTGCGAAATACAAACATTATCAAATTTAGCATAGAAAAGGTATGAAAAGTAAGATTTTGAAACACAGTTTAAGCTGAGTCTATAAATATGACAAACAAATTCAGTGTTTTGAAAATTTAACATCATAATATCCTTTCGAAGGAGTTTTATAATTTGCGAAGCAAAAACTTGATGAATTTTAGCATTAAAAAGATATAAAAAGTAAAATTTTTAGTCTACGGTTTATACTAACTCTTTCAAAATGTCAAACAAAGTTAAGTGTTTTGAAAATTTTATTTCATTATATCCTTGCGAAGAGGTTTGATATGTTGCGAAATAAAAAAATCATCAAATCAAGTAAAACTATGTATACCGATCGGAAACTCATGGTTAACGTGCGGTATACCTAGTATTTCGCACGAAAACCCCTAGTTTCCGTTCGAAATACTAGGTATACCGCATTTTTGTTACTATCGCGTGCCATACTTCCGATAAAAAAATAGTGCGTAAATTTCTTTCAAAATCCTTTTTTGTAAGTCGAATATTGACGGTGTTGTTATAAAGAATTGATATTAACATACAGTTCATAAATATTTACAGTATTTACCTCCCTGTCTCTTGGAATAAATCCAGTTAAACTGTCACGTAGAACTTTATCAAATACTAAAATAAGATGTTTACCTGCCATGTGTCATATTTATAGTATTGGAATCGACACGCATACGAAATCACAAAATCCGATGTTATTCATGTATTGCTGAATAACTTAATATAAAATGTACCTTCTGTTCGTGTTTATCGAATTAGTTCTCAAATCGGCTAATTCATTTGTTTACCTCGATTGGCTATTTAGCACATGAGTTGAACTGTACACCCCAATTTTGATCATATTCACGTGATTATGGAATTGCCTGTGATTTTTTATTCACTTTTGATAAATTGTACATCCTATCCCCCTTGATCAAATCAGTTCTCTGAGGCCAAAAAACCATATTAATTTGTTATTTTCTATGCAGCAGTTCGTTGGATGACTACGAAGTTTTGCCACGTGAAGATTTTTAGGGCTTTCGAGTTTCAGCTCCATCGTAGCTTTGTGTTTGAAAATGAATATAACAACGTCAATATAAGTCGTCAAGCCTGAATTTCAATTACTTCCAAGCACAAAATTGACTCATATGATTATATCATTGAGGATAATGAAAATATAATCTATAATAATGACAAGTTAAAGCAGGGAAACCTTATGAAAAAATGATATTATTGTAAATCAATGAAAATGCAAACTTCCGAAATGCACAAGTTCTACAGATATCAACGTTTCTTGTCTCTTCTTTGCGGATGAAAATTTGAAAAAAAACTCAAGACATGAAAAAGTTGATATGGAATCATATACAGCAAACGAATACCGAAGCAATAATGAGGAAAGGATATATTCCAATATCAAAAATCCAAAATCAAAGAAATTAATATCCAACACGAATTGAGACAGCACGATAAAGACAAAACAAATACACAAAAATGAACAAGAACGTCACAAAACTACAGCACTAGCAGTATGAACCCTAGCAGAGTGAACTAGCAGTGTGACTTAATAGCCAAAGGCGACTTTGTTGTTAGGGAAATCAACTCGTTAAAGGACAGAGCTTTGAATGAGGAGGATACAAGATCCTTGAATGACGAATGTATTCCTTCATAAAGATACTGTAATATTTCAATATGATTAGAAGAGAACTAGTATTAAAGCACTGGATAGATAAATTTAACCATTCAGATTTGGTGTAAATGGTTTCTGTCCAGGCGAAAATATTAACATCAATTAAAACTAAAAAGTGTCATGTCTTTGTAGAGACTTTGTCTTATATGTTTATTCATTTGATATTGCATGTAAAAATCATTTTACACTATATTTATAGGTTATTGACTTACTAGTAAACTTACTACAGTGTCCCCTTCGTGAAAGCGATGAAGAATCCCATATGATCAGGATATTCAAAGAGGCGTATGACGTCTTGCACGCTTACATGATAGGAAAAAGTCGAAAAAATGCATTGTATTTTGCAAAATATATCGATTTTTTCCAAACACAGTTTACACAAAAGGTAAAATGCATTGTACAAATATATAATATTTCAGTTAGCACAAGTAGCACTCAAAATATTTTTATCTCTACCAACGAATATTATAAAAAATCGACTAAGGTCGTATATTTATTTAAGTGAAAATCTGTTCACCGCTTGTTTCAATTGCAAACGAACTATCAAAAGTATATTTCGTCATTAAGTGAACCTAATTACAACATTAAAAGATATCATTACAAAGTATTATATACACATCAAAATGTTAAAGGTCATAAAAACAATTAGCACTTATGCAAAATAAATATTCTCTCTTACAGCACATAAAACTTAACACTTTTGACTACTGAAAACATCTTAAATTCTTGAAGTATCAAGTAGCTTATACTTAACCTTTGTAGAGGATAAATTTTCTCTTTTACAGCACATGAAAAATTTAGCACTTTTGATATGGAAGCTTTCTATAGAAAACAATTTAATGCTTTAAGTACTAAGTAGTTTATATTTAAATCTTGTAGGGTGGTATAGGATTAAATGTTGCTCAAATGATAGTAGAGCTAATTCGAGATAAACGGAAGATAGTAGACAGAATTACAGAGAACCAAATAGAGACCTTCATAAAGCTGCTTCGTGAAACTGAGGTAAAATGCACTTTCATCGCGTTGTGCGATTATATTTGACTCTAGAAATAGTATCAGAAATATTGCGATTACAAATTTAGCATTTACAGAATGCTTCTTTTATTCAAATAGCACTCTATAATAATGATTGTCTAAGGTTTAACTAACAGAGCCACGCGATTCATCACTTATCATGATAATGGTGTATTTTTCCAATCGCAGTTTTTATGTGAAATAAGCAATAACGTTTCACTACAGGTAATATTTTTTTGCAACGAATACTTGAAACAAACTGTAAATACCCAACAGGAGGGTCAAAATCATTATGGTTTTATATTGCAGGACAGTGTTACTAAAGCCAAAATTAAACAAACCATTGATATCAATTGGTTTGTCTAAGGGTTAGCAAATGACATAAACCAATCCGCTACCTAATAGATATTTCAAAACAATATATCCTTTACTGATAGTGTGTCGTGTGACGGGTGTCGCTAGCGGGGCAGGACATGCTTACCCCTTCGAAGCACTTGATGTCACTCCCTGATTTCACGGCAGTTTACACTATGATTGCTTTAGTTTAATGTCGTCCTTTTATTTTCGTGCCTTATGGCTGTCTCACGTCCTTGTTTTGTCTTTGTTTTTCTCTGTTATCGTTTTTGCCATGTCTTTGGACTTCAACTTTTGTGATCATCACGTCCCTTGTTCCTTCGGTATTTAACTGCCGTTGTTTGATTAAAAACTTTACAGTGAATAAAAATACTTTTAAACTATCTTAGTTCTTTTTCAACGATTGCTTTGTTTAGAATGCCATTATGTAATTTGATATTATTGTTTGTTTTTCAAGATTATTATATAAAAAATAAAAATAGTCTAAATCTCGTTCTAAAATATCGAATTATAATATCTGAGATTTCAAAACCTTGTTTTTTTAGTGTCAAAGTGAGGCGCAAGTATAAGAAAGACATTCTTCAATTGTCTTAACTTCTTTATTTAAGCATCCTTTTGATTTAAAACTTTCCATAATGTAATTTTATAGGACTATTTTGGTGATTCCAACTTTTCAGTATTTTTAATTCAAGAGCCAAAGCAAACTCTTTATTAAGATTTAAAGTCCTCGTCTTGTATTGTCACCATCAAGAGCTATTATTTCAATTACAAATGAAATAAAAAGGACAACAGGTAACACCTACAATGGCTGAAAATTATAATTACATACCACAATTACAAGCATTTTATGCATAAAACGATATTGTTATTGATTGGTTAATATTATATCACATTCGTAATGTCATGTGGGGGTTTGAATTAAAGATTTTTTCAAACTTAAGTCGAAAATAGTTACCGTGTATATCAGATAATTATTATGTTTTTAGATATTGAAATTAAAATGTGATACCAATTACATTAAATGCAAGACACAGAAATAAACATTATTTTGTTGTATGTTTCTTACAATAGTCAAAGTGTTTTCAATCTCAAGCTTTCATTAAATGACATTAATTCATCTATATATTTTTGTATATACGTCAGAATTATAGATTCCTTGATCTTCTACAAGTATTGTGTGTGTGTGATGAAGTGGCTATTCCAAACAATCAGACTTACATTGTAGAACACTGGCTACGGAACGCAGAGGTAAGTAATCGTTCCTCTATACTGAATTATGAGAACTTTGAAAACAATTACCTTAAATATATGCACGGCAAAGAACAGAACATCTTTTTAATGTTATCTGAATGTAATTTCTGTATTCTGATAAAAAAATGATTGTTCCTTTTGTGTTTGATACTATTTTTGAATTAAAAAGATTAACTATGTTCATCATGTTATTAAAAAAATAAGGACATGTTCAAATTGTTTATATTTAGGGAAGCGTATACCTTACAGATAGGGGACAGAATATCAACAAGAGACCAAATATAGTTTACATTTCAACAGAAAGTTCCAAGCAATGGATTCCTTTGCATGTATTTGTTGATGTAAGTTTTTTTCAATCGCTATCCTGATGTCCAGGTAAACTCTGTGCTATTCCGGTCATCTTATTATTTAGATTTTGGGAGATAATGACACTCTTGACAAAACAAACTATGGTGAGACGACTATTTATATTATAGATAACAAAAATAATAAAAAATTATAGAAGGTAGAAATTATAACTAAAATTAAATTCTAAAAGTATCTGATAAATGATATGGTAAATGTAGTCACGTGCATCGATCTTCCATTTGTCAGCTCCTAATGGAAACAATACTTCTCCGAAACCAGAAGG
>MJUU01011790.1:168044-178670 GCA_002080025.1 Modiolus philippinarum
AGACATTCTTACATCTCTGGTGCACCTAATGTCACTTTTAGATTTTTTAGAGTTCACCGTATGGGTGCTTTTATAGTTTTGAGTGTTGTATTTGAGATGCTTGTGTGTTTTGTTGGTATATCACATCATAGATTGTCATTTGGTGTTCTCATGTTTGCCATGTCTCTGGACTTTGATTTGCAGAATCTACTTGTGCTTTGTTCCCTGCAAATTCTACTGCCATTGTTTCATTGTTTTACCATATATAATGTAATTTGTGGTGCATTCAATTTCCACTTTTTAATCAATGGAAAACAAGGGCAAGTACAACTATATGACTATCTGTACCCACTGCTTCGGATGTTTTATCCAAAGTCTACTAGAGTTCACCAAGTTTACACATTGTCAGTCAGATGTATTTTTGACCATCAAATGTTTGTTTTTGCCCACAGATATTCCAGTAATATACTGTAACTGCTAAAGTAAAAATATTCTGAATAAATAATAAAATGTACTTACTGATATTTCAGATTTTAAAAATTCTGAGGGATATAGGTCACTATACAGAATTTATAAAACACTTATTCCAGCCAACTCAATAACTGACCTATTGATAAATCATAGCCACATGTAACTTTCACCTAGGTGTGTTCGACTGGTCAAAAATTGTTTACAAGTATAACTCGATTGAATATATTAATCGACTTTTTACATACTACCTTTGTCTTCATTATTCAAAAATTTATTATGATTTAAATTTATTCGTTCTGACTATTTATCTATGTATAGGAGAAGACAACTCTAAGTTGTATAACTTGTGTCTCATCCTATTGTTATTCTTTTGAACAATAAAATAAGTTTAAAGTAAAGTAAACATAGCAGAAGCTTCTGAACTAGTCATCATACCTTTAACCGTGAAATTTTCGCGGCAGTTTTATTTTCGCGATTTTTGCGTTTGGAATGGAAGCATGAAAACAGAACGGTGTGAATATATTTGTTTATTATTGAATCAATAGTCACCAATTTTGTGGCGTGAATTCAAAACTGTGCAAACTAAAATCCTATCAATTTACCGTGAAATAAAGACGGCAGGAAAATTTCACAGTTTACAGTACATACCAGCATAATCTTGTTGCATTGCATAATACTGTGAAAGTATTAATTGTTCTTAAGTTCCAATTTTCATGGATTTCGTGGTTTGCTGTTAACCCATTAAAATAGATACCCAGTGAGATGCATTTTAATGCATATAATTCAAAACCACAGAATTAAGTGCCCAGGAAAAAGTAATTTTTATGAAAACCACGAAAATTGATGTCCCCAAATAAAAGTACTTTTACAGTTAATTTACAATTCATAGATAAATAAATAAAAACAAAATAAAGTATAATGTTAATTCAGCTAGATTAATATTTTCGCAAAAAACTTCAGTTGAACTTGGTTAGCTCAAACTGCAATAACTCAAACACCATGGACACCTCAAACCCTTTTTTGAACCTCTTGTTCAAATTTAAGGTGTCTGCAGGGTATTATTTTCCTATAATAGAATTTTATTAGTTTTTCTGTTTAGAAACATAATTGTGTTACTGTTCAAAATATAAAATAAAATTTGGGGTTTACCGTGTATATAAGCGCAAAAACTGAAATTGAAAATTTATGGATTTTACATAGAAATGATAGGAAAATGATTATATGAGAGGATAGCTTTAAAATTCTATTATAGATTTTGTTCATACTTTGCATGTGTTTGGGAAACTTTATATGCTTAACATATAAATAATCAAAAATAGGGGTCACCGTTGACATAAGAGAGATAAATTTTGAAATGTCAATTTCTCTAGTGATATCTATGTTAAATTATTTCATCAATTTATCTCCCTTGCATAATTTCTGTGTTTTGTAAATCGAGCGACAGATTTAAAGGCTGTATGTTTTAGTTAAAAATGTTGTAAAATTGATTATGAATAATAATTATTAATACTTTGGAACTTTCTTTACATTTCAAATAACTATTTTGCTAAATTCTTTAATGAATGAAACCTAAATGAACAAGTATTAGACAAAGATGGCGGAATAATACCTCTGAGACACCTTAAACACAGTTAGACCTTGATATCTGGAACACCCCTCTAGTTCAAACTGTTTTAACCAGTCTGTTGGGTGTTAGAGATATCAAGCTTCGATTGTAATTAATATGTTGCTATTCCCTACACCAGTATGTGTTTTATTCTACTTTTTACTTGTTCATAGTTAATACCATTAGAACAGAACATGCCAAATTGCCAACCAACTGTCGAACAAAAAGACTAATTTTTAGAGTACAACACTAATTCAACTGTCAGAGTGTTCAAATGATTCTTTAAGGAAGCAGAGCAACCAAAGTACAATGCACAACCAAGCACTTAATACGTGGTCATATATGAATATTTAATTAGATGGAATAAAGGACATTTTGTTTTTAATATGGACTTTATCACGGCCAGTATCAAGTGAGCCCGTTAGGCCAAGCTTTATGCTTTAGGCCGTGATAAAGTCCGTTTCAAAAACAAAAGGGCCTGTAATTCTTTTATTGGTAATTTACAAAAATGATAAATAGAACTGTACATTATGCTGAAATTTCTATTTTAGCATTGTTAATCTATTGTTTATTGGTATAATTTATACTCATTCTTCATTCAAGGATAAACACAACAAATAGTACCAAAACATGACGTCAGCATGGGAACCTGCACATGATTCTTTCACAGTGACCCAATAAATTCGTTATATTGTCCAGTTCGGTGAAAGAGATTATCAGTCTGTGTAGATCAAAGGAAATTCATACAAATTACAAATTAACTCCTATTTCAGTATATTTGTTACATACTTCATTACTTATTTAATTTACAGGTCTGAGTTTGTCTTGTCCAATATGTTTATGTATTTATGAAGAAACAGATTCCATGACAACATTGCCATGCCAACATCAGTTTCACCCACTATGTATACAAGCTTGGCTCAGTCAGGTAAAATTATATTAAACATGTATTTGTTGTACATTAGGAAGTTTATAGAGTCCAATAAATTAAGTTAAATACATTGAACAAGCAAATGAATGAGATAGAAATGAGAAACACAATAAAACACAGTAAGTACCACTAATGTGAAAAAGGTTGTACAAATCATGCCTTGGTACTGTTTTTTTTTTTGTTTTTTTTTTTGTTAGTTATTGCTTTCGGCAGTTACAGGTACAGATGAAGGATTTATAAATTGAAACTGTACAAAAAGCTTATAATACCCCCTTCATGCCCTTTAAACAAAGTTTCAGGGATGTATAAGAGTCATCTGTACTGTTTGTCCATCCGTCTACCTCTTCATAGTTACCAAAGCTTAACTCCTCTTAAGGTAGTTCGACACCAATACACGGCGCATTCAATTGGCGCATTTGCGAAACACGAGTCGGATGCGGAATTGACTTGATTTTCAAACGGGAATATTCCTGTATTGGCCTATTCACTGTGACGTCATAATAGATTGACATACGCTTTGCCGCGAATTAGCTCCCTTTTCCCGTAAATATTGTCTATTTCGTAAACTATATAAAATATCTCTCTTAATCGAACGGTAACATATAGATTTTTTCAGCGTAACAGATAGCTTAAGTGTATATCTCTGAAATATCAAAAAATAAAAAAAATCTGTCTGATATTTACTTTATATGAAAGATAAACAATAAGCATGTTATCACAGTTCCCTATATATTCTTTGTAAATATTGCTGAAAAATACTGAAATTGGCATAATTTTAAAAGCCAGATAACGGGAAAAGATGATCGGTGACATATCATTTTTATTTTATTTTTTGAATATATAGGTTAAGACCTACAAAATACATTTTTGTATCGTAAAAGAAAAAATTCTGTCTGAAATTTTTATTAGGATCGAACTACCTTAAACCATTTGAAAGATTTTAAGATTTTAATGAAACTTAAAACAACAGAAGGACACTCTTTACAGTTGTGCATGAAGGACTATAATTATTTCCCAACACCATGAAGGGGAGATAATTAACTTGATTTGTAATGTAAATTTCATTTGGCAATATGGATGCAAAGAAGGATAACTCTAAATAGTAATGATTTTTTTTCCAATTAGTTGTTTCAACTCCTCATACACCACTTTAGCTTTACACAAAGGAAGGACACTACATGCAGATGAACATAAAAGAATATAAAAACCATGAAGGGGAGATAATTTGACCTGTCTTATATTGATAACTTGTGCAAAGATTAAATTGTAAAAACAACTCGTTAATTAATAATAGTCGAACTTCAATGTCCTGAACACCCAAGGGCCTGACAAAAACAGTTAGTTAGAGCTAAAGGAGTGTTCCAGAAATCGAGGTCGAACTATATTTAAACTTGAACTAAGGGACCAGTCAAAGAGTTATTGCAGTTCAAGCAATAGAAGTTCTATATTTTTGAATGACACCAAGAATGTGAGATAATTTAACATTCAATTGTTTTTATGAAAGGGGGAAAGTTGTCTTTTTGTGGCTTTGCAACAGTCACAGCTAGTTTTCCACATAGTATACACTTGAGTTTAGTAAATAAAAAACAGGAAAAATTCTTAACTATACACAATGCTAGAGATTCATTACATTCATATACCCTTCAAATAATGACTAGTTGAATTCATGCAAGCTTTACATGAAACAGCTGCAACCTACGCAGAATGAAATAATTAAAGTGTTTCATGAGTATAATAGGGTCTTGCATTTGATCAGATTAAAGATCGGGATATCTTTCACAAGTGTAATGATTATGGCTTTTCTGAATTTGAGCATAGCCAAATAAGAGGAAAAGACATAGAATTTCTTACAAAAGTGGAAGATATATAGTATCTATCCCAAGGGAAAAGGTGGGGTAGGCTGATTTCAAACTGGAAAGATAAGATATCATGTCCATCCCGAGGCTTCTTGCACTGGATTGAGTGGAATTCATTTCTTGATGTCCAGCAATGCTACATGTATGATTTGATTTTGTAAACAACAAGTCAAACAAGTCAAACATTCAGAAGGTTTACAAACAATGTTATCTGTAATATGCAACCATCTGTGTTCCATAAAAATTTACAGGTAAGCAGATATAAAACACAGAGAGGAAATTTAAACATGTTACCCCTGTGAAGATTCCTGAATAATATATAATATTTTTGAAAAAAGTAACAACACCTCTGGGAATGCTACAGCACCGAACGCAGTGATTTTTTTGTGTCAAATTTGGGTCAGAATATCGGACCCATTCCCAATGCGAAAATTACTTATTTTTTCCCAAAATAATGTTTCATTTTCCCAATCCTGCAGTGCCAGGGGTTTGATATAAATTGAACCAATGTAAATACTGGAAATTGGCATTTTTCATGTTCAGCTTATGTACTAAAACTTGTTTGAAATACTCGCGAGTTCCTTAGCATTCCACGTATTTTCCCTAAGCTAAATATAGCTATAATCATAGTGATATTTTTTCTTACTAATCATCGTTGTTAATTTCGCAGGTAATATCCGGGTCTTGTTAAAAGGTCCAGATCATATGTGTCATAACACTCATGACATCGGAAACTAAATAGGTGAACCAAGCCATGTCTTTAGACTGCTTTTTCCTTCTGGCAGTAAATAGACAATAATTATGAATATTAAGAACCTGACGATAGGCACTACTGAATCCGAGAAAGGCAAGATTGTTACATTATTAGCATTCTTGCAATGCATGAATTTACGAGAAATAAAATTCATTATATACACGGCTGGTTACCTTGCATAGATACAGCAAATAAAAGGTTTTAGCTCAAGAATTTGGCTCTCAAGTTGCATTTTATAGATTTTCATGAAACCGCAAATAGTGACCCCCAGAGATAGACTTAAATGTCTCTCTGAATCTAAAGACCCAAATGTTCACGGAAATAACCCTGCACCCTGGAGCCTTCGCCACTCTCTTTCTAAAAGTAAGAATAATGGCTAACAGGTTTATAAAAGTCCATAGAATACTGTAGATAATGCATTTTTGTATTTTCCCAAATGGAGAAATTTTCGCATTATTTTCCCAATTCAAAGGGACCCGGACCCAGTCCCAAAAAGGTGAGAAAAAACACTGGAACGTGCTGATCAGTAACTATAACCACATTCCCAAGGGTGCTGTTGTAATTTTGTTCTCATTTATGTTTTAATGTAACAACCTCAGGTATCCACTTCGGCCGAATCTAACAAGTGGAGACATATCAGGTGTTGGTCCACTTGAGTTACCTGTATTACATATATTATTTTTGTTCAAGTATAAAAATAATTTCTTTTTTCTTTTTCAGTCAGGGACATGTCCAGTCTGCAGATTTGTGCTCAAATGAAAAATGGTTTGCTTATGGAATGAAGATTTTGTATTATGAGAAAAAACACACAATTTTTCTAGTTAATTTATTGTTGTAACAGATTTATATATATCAGAAGAAATAAGATTCTCTTCTTTTTCTATTTATACGACCACGAAAAAAAAATTTTGAGGTTGTATATGGGAATGATACTGGTGGTTTTGTGGGAGATGCCATCGGTGTCCAAGTCTGGAAACACTTTGGCTCAGTGCCATAACTTTAGTTCTGGCTGCTCAATTCTTATGAAATTATAACACAGTTTTCCTTGGCACAAAAGAAAGGTTTAAAAGGCTTTTGGATTTTGGGGACCTGCCTGTTTTAAAAAAGGGACCAATCTTTGGTTTTTTCATTCATTGGGCTGTAGAATATTTATTATTTATTTGATTTGATGGGGTTTCTTTCATTGTGCTCCTGGGGAAACTTCAAATCTCCAGTATGCAAAGGATTTCACATGGCATGTTCTGTTTATGAGATAAATTTGGCCCAAAAGAGGGAATCTCAAAAATTTATAATCTTAATTTTTAGTCCCATTTTTGATGCAGTTCTTTACAATTGATTCCTTGTGAAAAATTAATACAGTGCTAAAAAATTTGATTTTTGATTACTTGTCTCCTTTTGAAACTATGAGTGCCAAAAGGGGCCAAAATCGCAAATGGGCAGATTAAAATCAGATTGTATATGATTTTGATATGTTATTTTTTGGATTCCTCTTGTTTTATGGTTTCTGAAGTATGTCAACATATTTGTCCCAACTCTTACCATTTCTGTTTCAGAGTAATAAGTGGTCAAAGGGACCAATTGCAATTTTTCAAAATATTTAACATCTTTATTCTTAATCAGATTTTGTTGGGATTTTCCTCTATGTATTAAAGCCAACTAAGGCTTTACTCTTCCCATTTCCAAGTTGTAAGGGGTCAAACAGAACCAAAGGAATCAAAATGGGTAATTCCTAAGTTTGTGCCAAGCTCCTTAATGTGTCCATCTAATTTCTACCTCAACCTCATTACTGTTTCCACATTCACTTTTACATGCTGTGGTCATATCATACTGCACTTTGCAAAGCCCTGATCTTTTTTTCTTTAATTCAAGGCAAAACAAATTTTTATGCCTATTAAATATATATGTTTTTCTTGTTTTCAATTTTATGAAATGTGAAGGGATACAAACATGTTCTTTATAACTTGTTTGTAAGCAATATTTCATTCAACAAGAAACACTTGTGGATTATCTTCCTGTACCAAGTTATATAGAATAATGGAAGTTTTGTTTTTGAAATATTGGCATACAATAATGGACCAGCCCCTTGTGGGTGAGTCCATTATTGGTGCCAATATTTCTTGTATCAAAAACAAAACTTCTATTATTCTTATTATCGGTAATTAACTAAATCATTTAATAGAACAAATTTTGGAAATGAATGGTAATTTTCAACAAATCATGAAATTGACTTGTATTGATTAGTAAAAGAATTTGTACAATCTGGTAAGAGTCTCTATAGAGGTATATTTCTTTGTTTCATTGATTCTGATTGACAAAGTAGGCATGGCCTAAGATACTTTTTGCCAATATTTTTTCATATTCAGGCAGTAGCAAATACTGAAAAATATTTGCTTCGTGAGATCAAAGAAAACTCAAACAAATTACCGATATACATGTAGTAATATAAGGTAAATTTTTGTAGCAAAGGGGGTTTATTGATTTCTCCTTTTCCCCTTTTACCATTTATAACTAACTTATTACAGGAAGATGATCCACAATTTTTTCTTGTTGATTCTTTTATTCTTATGAAGAAAACTATTTAATTTCTATAGTGCTAACTTGATCAGATAATACTTATAACAATGATAATTTGTATGACACATTTACACTTTTTAACTCTCTTTTTTGTGCAATTATGTATGCCAAAATATAATTGTTTTTTTAATGTCAAAATCATGTTTGATTATCTATTATAAATAGTTCAAAATGAAAAGATGTTGTTTTAAGATCACCTGGCCTAAAAGACCATTTAAGCTTTTTCCGTTTGTCGTCTGTAAACAACTTCAAAAATCTTCTTCTCTAAAGAATTGTAACCAAACTTGGCTTGAAGCATCATCAGGGTATGCAGTTTCATAGCTATGCCGGATTAGTCAGAAGACCAAAAACATGGCTGCTGTTGCTGAAAATAGAACATGGGGTAAATTGCTGGTTTTATTCGACTGCAAAAAATTTGAGGTTATATAATGGTATGGTGCTGTCATGTAGTCATTGTTGCTCTAGTTGTCGTCATCTGTAAACACTTTTTTTTTTGGTCAATACCTTAAGTTCCAGTGGATCAATCTATATTAAAATTTAATAAAATGTTCCTTGGCACTAAAGGAAGTTTGTGAGGGGCATTGTATATTTTGGCCCTTCCACTTTTAGCTCAACTGACCTAAAGGGTCAGTGTGAGCTATTGCCATCACTTGGCGTCCGTCGTCCCCAGTCCTTTAAACTTTTCACATTTTCATCTTCTCCTCTGGAACCACTGAAGAAGATTCAACCGAACTGTACAGGAATGATGCATGAAAGGTCCTTTACAAAGATTGTTTTATTTCCCTCTGATCGGACAAAAAACATGGCTGCATGTGCTGAACTTTGAATTAACGTTGGACCCTATGGGAAAAATCACATTTTCATCTTCTCCTCTGAAACGGCTGAAGCAAATTCAACCAAAATTTACAGGAATGAAGTTCTAAAGGTCCTTAACAAATATTGCACATTTCATTCTGATCCGATAAAAAACATGGCCACCAGCACGGAACACAGTTTTACATTGGACCCTATGGGAAAAATCACATTTTCATCTTCTTCTCTGAAACCACTGAAGCAAATTGAACCAAACTCTACAGGAATGTTGTATGGAAGGTCCTTTACAAAGACTGCTCATTTCATTCCAATATGACAAAAAACATGGCCGTCCGCGATGAACTTAGAATTAACATTGGACCCTATGGGAAAAATCACATTTTCATCTTCTCCTATGAAACCACTCAAAACAAATTCAATCAAACTTTACAGGAATGTTGTATGGATGGTCCTCAACAAAGAATGCTCATTTCATTCAGATCTGACAAAAGTCATGGCCGTCAGCACTGAACTTGGAATTACCATTGGACCCTATGAGAAAATCACATTTTCATCTTCTTTTCTGGAACCATTGAAGCAAATTCAACCAAACTTTACAGGAATGTTGTATGGAAGGTCCTTAACAAAGATTGCTCATTTCCTTCTGATCCGGCAAAAACACAGCCACCAGCGTGGAACTTAGGTTTAACGTTGGACCCTATGGAAAAATCACATTTTCATCTTCTCCTGTTAAACACCTGAGGCAAATTCAACCAAGCTTTACAACAATGATGTACTAAGCTCCTTAACAAAGATTGCTCATTTTTTTCCAATCCAATTAAAGACATGGCCGCCAGCAAGAAACAGTTTAACATTAGACACTATGGGAAAATCACATTTTCATCTTCTTCTCTTAAACCATGCACTGAAGCAAATTGAACCAAACTTTACAGGAATGATGTAGGGAAGGTAATTTTACAAAAATTGCTCTTTTCAATTCGATCCTACAAAAAAATTGCCTCCATTGCAGATCATAGTTTCACATTGGAGCCAGGTATTAGAAACCATATTCTTCTCTGAAACTATCCAAGCAAATTTAGCTAAATGTATAGAAGGTCCTTTTTAGTTCGCCTCAACGAAGTTTAAGGGGACTATTGGAGTACCCCCGGCGTCCTCGTCCACGTCCGCATTTGGGTATATATCTTAGTAACTATGCAGTGTAGGGTCATCAAACTTTGCATGCAGATGCATCTTGGGTTAACTCGCAGCCTCCAAGAAAATCTCTGACCTATATTTTCTGCTTGAGTAGCTTGCATTCAAATTAACATTTTAGTTCATATCTCAGTTTACTTACTATACATAGTACAATAATCTTACTGTGCATTTCATGCATCTCTGATGGTAGGTCAGCATCCAGGCAAAATTAGGTCACTTTGACCTATATTTTCCGCTTGAGTGACTTACATTCAATTTTACGTCCCGAGTTCAGATCTCAGTTACTGTACATGGTAGGACCATCTAACCTTGCATGTGCATGCATCTCTGATGGTAGGTCAGCATCCAGGCAAAATTAGGTCACTTTGACCTATATTTTCTGCTTGAGTAACTTACATTCAAGTTTACGTCCGAGTACAGATCTCAGTCACTGTACATGGTAGGATCA
>MJUU01011790.1:180894-191647 GCA_002080025.1 Modiolus philippinarum
AATTTAATGGCAATTTTTTTACATGTCGCCATTTATCTTGACAACCCCTTGGCCATTTCGCTTCAAACTTCGTAGAGGTATTGGGTATTATGGCTTCACGATCTGAACACTTTTTCACGAAATTTCGATTTTTCTTGCAAGAGTTATTGGATTTTGGATTTCATTAATTTAAATGCAATTTTTTACATTTCACGCTCTATCTTTACAACCCTTTGGCCATTTCGCTTCAAACTTCGTAGATGTATTGGGTATTATGGCTTCATGATCTGTACACTTTTTCATGAAATTTAGATTTTTCTTGCAAGAATAATGGGACTTTATTCGTCAGTTTTAAGGCAATTTGATTCACTTCAAAAATGTTATAGGTATTTGGTATGATGGCCTCACGATCGGCATACTTTTTTCGTTAAATTTTGATTTTTCTTGAAAGAGTTATGGGAATTTATTTGTTCGTTTAAAGGCAATTTTTTACATGTCGCGCTCTATAGCTATCTTGACAACCCTTTGACTAATTTGCTTCAAACTTTGTATAGGTATTTGGTATGATGGTCTCATGATCTGTATACTTTTTCGTGAAATTTTGTTTTTCTTGCAAGAATTATTGGATTTGATTCGTTAATTTAAATGCAATTTTTTACATGTCGCGCTCTATCTTGACAACCCTGTGGCCAATTCACTTCAAACTTTGTAGAGGTATTGGGTATTATGGCTTAACGATCTGCACACTTTTTCAGGAAATATTGATTTTTCTTGCAAGAGTTATAGGACTTTTTTTCGTCTAATTTAAGGAAATTTTTTACATGTCACATTCTAACTTGACAGCCCTTTGGCCAAATCGCTTCAAACTTTATAGAGGTATTGGGTATGATGGCTTCATTATCTGTATACTTTTCCAGGAAATATAGATTTTTCTTGCAAGAGTTATGTGACTTTAATTCATCAAATATAAGGAATTTTTTTACATGTCGCACTCTAACTGATAAGCACTTTGATCAGCTCACTTCAAACTTTGCAGATTGCTTTCTTAAAAAGATTTCAAGCTTAATTAGGCAGTCATAGGTGCTTCTAAATTGAGAACCCCTTACCCAAATCACTTAAAGTTTTGAATGGGTAACGACGGGCGTATAATGCGACTTGGTGCAGCTGTTTATTCAAAATATGTAAAATCTTTATTTCTTTTAATTCTTCTTGATGAAAGCTTTCAGTAGTACAGAGACAAATTTTGCATGACTCATAATGTTTCTGAGCTTTAGGGGATCAAACGGGCTATTTTTTGTCCCTAGTTCGTGTCCAGCTATTTACTGTGTCAAGCTCCTTATTGCGTCCACATTCACATTAAATAACACTTGTTTAAATTTCAGTGGTTGAAATGCTGAGGTCATATCATGCTGCGTAGCCCTTTTTTCGCAAATAAGTCAAAAGCTGTTATGGATATTAAAATTCTGACAGGGTAAAAATCATCAGCATGGCAAGATGTACCTGATCTACAATTTTGAAGAAATTCTGAAAATCTGTCTTGGAGTTATAGGCCTTTTTCTGTAAAATTTCAAAATTTTAACATATTTTATTTTCTATTGGAAATACTATAACAGATAAAAGTTAAATAAAATTGCAAGAATGTTCAAAATACCAAGCTCTACCTACCTACAAAATTTTAAGAAAATCTAAATACCTATGTAGGAGTTATTGCCCTTTATTTGTCCAATTTTTGTAATTTTATACATTTTGTCTTGTATTTCAAAAACGATTTGAGATAGAGGTTCATCTTATCAAGAACTACAATTTCTAGATATGTTCAAAAGGTTCCAATCTTATCCAAGAAAGTTTCCACCAGGGAACTTATTTTAACATAGGACTATTACTTCTTGAAAACCGATTCATACATCAAGTTTATATAATAAGGAATGGTAGCATGATGGTAATAAAATAAATGTAGGATTTTAGTATCAATCATAAATCCAAGATGGACACCACTGCAGATCGTAGTTACAATGTCCGTCATTGTCTGTAAGTCATCGACATTTTCAAAAATCTTCTCCCCTTAAACTGCTGAGCCATTTATAAACAAACATAGCCTGAAGCATCACCAGGGTATGCAGTTTCAAATTGTGTTCAATTAGGCAAAGACCAAACAACATTGCCACTGTTTGCTGAAAAAAGAACATAGGGCTAAATTGCTATTTTTGCAAATAAGTCAAAAACGGTTACAGATATATAAAATCTGACTTGCAACAAATATTATCAGCATGGCAAGATCTACCCGCCCTGCAGTTTTGAAAGAAATCGGATAACTGGCCTCAGAGTTGTTGACCTTTTTCTGTAAAATTTTCAAAATGTTAAGATATTTTATTTTTTTTATTGGACAAACAATAAGAAATAGAATTCAACTTCAAAATGCAAAAATGTTCAGCAAACCAAGCTCTACCCACCTAGAAATTTTGAAGAAAATCTAAATAGTGAATATAGTTTATCATAGAACCGTATGGGATAATGTTGTAAATATTACTTATTGAAAACAAGTTTCATACTTCAAGTTGATATTAACTAGACATCGTACATGATGATCATTAAAAAAATATAGGATTTTATTAATGATCATAAATCAAAGATGGCCACCACTGCAGATCTTAGTTTAACATTGGCCACTATAAGAAATGTTGTAAATAGCCAATTCTTTAAAATCCATTCATTATTATGTTGATATTAACTAGGCATGGGCACATAATGGTTATTTACCAAATTGTGCTTATTTGTACCAATCAGAAATCCCAAATGGCCACCACTAGCGAACATGGTTTTACATAGGACCCTGAGGGAACCTTAATTTAATTGTAATTAATTGGTACTTCTTGAAAACCGTTTCACACATCAAGTTAATTTATCTAGAAATGTTAAAATGATGTCAGTAAATAAATATGATTTTAGTACCCATCATAGATCCAAGATGGCCGTAATTGCATGTCAAAGTTTAATTAACTTTTTTTATGCCAGGCCACGAAGTGGAAGGGGCATATAGATTTACCCTTGTCCGTCCGTACGTCTGTACGTCCTAATGTTTAATTTTTCGTTTAGGTCCATATTTTGGTAACCTCTTGTAATATTCTAATAATATTAGTATTTCAATAATATTGCATCAGTACATACACCTTGATTATTACTACCAGATTTAACAACAATTAGGATCCATGACCTAATTTTAAGCTGAGTGACTTTTGTTAAATTTTGCGTTTAAGTCTATTTCTAAACAACTACTGATCATACAACTTTTTTGTCATCAAATTAATCACCTTGATGAGTAGTAACAAAATCATTACGCTTGAGTGACTTTTTTAAATTTTGCGTTTAGGTCCATTTTTCATCAACTACACATTATACCAAAAGGATGTCTCATCAAATTAATCAACTTGACGAGTACTACCCAAATCATCAAGAAATAAAATATACATTTTAGTCAATTTCTCAACAACTAAACATGCTATCACAATGGTGTTGCAACAACTAAATCATCTTGATGGGTGCTATCCAATTCATGGACAACTAAGTGTCGTTGACCTACATTTTATGCTTGAGTGAATTTCGATAAAATTTGTGTTTTAAGTGCATATCTAAACAACTACACAACATAACATTATTGTGTTTCATTAAATGACTCATCATGGGGAGAACCTCCCAATTTTTAGAAAATCCGTTGAATTTGACCTACATTTAATGCTTGATGGACTTTGTTAAATTTTTGCATTAAGCCCAGTTAGTAACAACAAGGTGTTTAATCAAATAATTACTAAACGAATCATCTGTAATCAAAAGTTACAACCGAAAGTCGTAGCCAGGACACAGCTTTATATTCGATCAAACTGGTGTGTTAAATAGTTTCAATTCCCCTTTATATTAGTTCCAGCTTAAATACATATCTTTAAAGACATTGTTTTCTCTAACTACCACATTCACATTTGTGAAATGAGCCGATGTTTGTTTGAAGGAAACACGAACACTTCGATACCAAGAACTCGATACATGACTCATTTTAATAAGTCAACGCTGCCATACATTCAAAAAGCAAAATAGAGCATACTATGCGCCAGATGACAACTTTTAACTAGATTTTAATTGACAAAATACAATTAACTGGAGCACTTCAAAAAGATTTAAGACGTTCACCTGTAGCTCATTGATGAAATTAATTTGCAGTCTATCACCTTAATGTTTTAATCACCTCGCCAAACGGAGTTGGGAAATTGATGTAGCATCTCGCCGGTCCATCTGTCCGTCCGTTCGTCCCATTTAAGGTTTAAGATTGCATTAAGGTTCATATCTGAGAAACTACATGTCGCACATCAATCATCTTAGGTCAGTAGACTGATGCAGCTTGAGATGATAATTGCGTAAATCTGACCTACTTTTTATGCTTCAAGGACTCGGGGTATACTTTGCTTTAAGGTTCACATCTGAGAAACCACATGTCACTCATCAATCATCTTTGGTCAGTGGATGCGTCTTTGAGACTGATGCAGCTTGAGACGATAATTGCTTCAGTTTGATCTTCATTTTCAAATGACTTACTTAGTTTAGGTTCATATCTGAGATACTACATATTACATATCAATTATTCCAATGTTCAGCGGAGGTATCTTCCACATTAATACATCTTTAGATTTGGTTATTATGACAATTATTTCTTGACAGCCGTCGAGGGGATAAGTTTACGTTAGCGACTGCTCCAACCTCTATTTTTTACACTTTTTTCTCTGTGTGTGTATGTGTGTGTGTGTTTAAGAAACTCTCTGGGTGAGTAAAAATATAATCTCAGAAGTTTCCTATGGCAACTTTATTTGGACACACTGTATTTGGCGGAGAAAAAATCATGTGACCTCGAGCGATATTTTACAGTTCAGGGCTGAGAGTATTTTTTTTCCATTAAGTCTGTTTCCCAATAACTTCAAGAGGAAGGTCAATGGTACTTGGTATGTAGGTTGGTCACGGATATATTACATATCGCATTTGACCTTGACCGAAGTCTATGATCAATTTTAGCAGACTATTTCTCAATAACCATATTTACCATTCGCTTTATGTAATGGGTCAACAAATTTGGCCTATAGGCTGTTCTTGGTTTGTACATGACAAAATTGTTCTTGATATGGACTTGATCACGACCAGTATCGAAAACTAGGTTAATGGACTACACCCTGACAAAGTCCCTTTCAAAACGAAACATAAAATCCTATAAATCATCAGTTGGATAAGTATTTACAAAGAATATACAGATTCACTAATGAATTTTCTTGCCAAAACAGATGGTACGGTGGTTGAAAAAGCGTCATATATAATGCAGGTTGTAAGGAAGTGCAAAAAAGAATAAAAAGTATAGGCCAATGGCCTTATAAGATAAAATTCACCGAAAATACACAAATTTTGGTTGAAATGTTAATATTCTAAACTAATTTCATTACTTAAAAAAATGGTTTATTTTATATACACACACATAAGCTTTTGTATTCAACTTTGTACAACAAAAAGAAAGTGTCAGGGGGAATGGGAGGGGTAACTGAACTTAATTTCCGAAATGGCCATACAGCTCATTTAAATTTAATGCAGTTGGAGTTAACATATATGTTATGGTCCCATGTTCATTTCCTTCATATCCTTTCGTAAAATATCTATTTTCTTAATACTTCTCAAAATCAAATTTTCTTACCGATAACAAAATTACCGAAAGAGTTGTCAAGAGCCGAAGTCCATGGGACAAAACGACACATCAGAGGGAAAATATCGGAAAAATTGCCGACCGCAATGGTCCTGAATTGGTACAGGCATTTCAAAAGAAATGTTGGGTTAAACCGGTTTTATGGCATGCCAAACCTACCCTTCCATTGTGGTAGTGTCTGGTAAAAACTCAACGGCAATTTCTATTGAAAGTTCGTAGACAGTTAACAGAAATGATTATTCCAGTCCTAAGTAAGAAATCTTGAATCAGAGTTTGGACCGAAACATCAAATTTTTCCACAAGGCGCTGATGTCTATTAAATAATTTTTTGTGTCGCCTGCACCTAGTGCAGGATCAACACACCCGTCATTATCTATCATCTTTCTAGGCTCCAAAATTTTCAACATTATCCTCATCCCCTCCTAAACCGCTTGTTGCAACCAAACTTGCAGAAGTGTTTTAGTATATGCTATAGATGTACAGCCATGCATTTTGTTTTTCTTTAATTTTGTTTTTTTTTTCAACATTTTCAAGCTATGATTTGACTCTGTAATTTTGGCTTATTGGAGTCTTATTGTAAGCCTCCATTATCCGCAACTTCTCCTAAACTCCTTAATTTTTCAAATAAAACATGCAGGAATTCTTCAGTATATATTGTAAATGTGCACCATGATTTTTATGTCACACCAGACGTAGTCGGGGTAAATTGTTGTTATTCTACGTTTCTTCTCCTTTTATTTTTCTTCTTCCAATAATTCTTGTCAAAGCGATTATTTTGAAATGGCTTAATGGAATCATTCCAAACTTTGCACAAAGTTGAAACACCGTCTGAAGTTGTATGCTGTGCGTTTAAAATTTTCAAAATGGCCGCCATTTCCAAGATGCCCGCGAAAATATGTCAAAATTTCAACTTTGTCGGATTTCAACGAAAATTGATTTCTAGGTATAGATTTTGATGCTGCGAATGAGATTGAATCGTCGAATTAGTTGTGTGGGGTAACATCAGCTATTGCTTGCAATTGCAAATCTAGTTTTGTTTTGTTTTTAGTTATATTTGGAGTTTGCCATTTTAGCTTATTGGAGTTTTAAGGTTTGCCTCCTTTATTCTCAACTCATCCTAAACCGCATGGTGCTTTCCAACCAAAATTGCAGAAATGCCTCAGGATATATTGTAGATGTGCATCATGTATTTTGTTTTTCCTTAATTTTGTTTTTTTCTAGATTCTCAAGCTATAAATGGACTTCTGCAGTTTAGCTTATTTGAGACTTAGGGTATGCCTCTATTATCCGCAACTCCTCCTAAACCGCTGTGTACTTTCCATGCAAATTTACAGGAATGCTTCAATACATTGCAGATGTACAGCCTGTTTTTTTTGCCTTTATTTTTTTCAGATTTTCTAGAGCTCTTTAGACTTTATCATTTAAGCTAATTGGAGTCTTTGGGGTATGCCTCCCAGTATGTGCAACTCCTCCTCCTCAACTGCTGTGCACTTTTCAATCAAACTTGCAGGAAGGCCTCAATATACATTTTAATTGTTCCAAATGTATTTTATTCTGCTTTTATTGTAATTTATCACTCTGTGACAAAACATTATTTTTTTTAAAAATATATAGTGCAGGCGACACATGTTTTCCGTGGAACACCCATACATTTTTTCATGATCGTATGATATTATCGTAAATATAAATATACTTATAAATGAAATATGTTTTTAATTACCTCCCTTGTTTAGATTTTCATTTCAAATCATTTTATAGTAAAATTATCGCCCTTACTTTTACATGTGTAATAAAACAAAATCACAAAAATGAATTGGCAAACGAATACCGAAGCAACAAATGGCGAAAGAGGGAAATTCTTATATTTATACTAAAGCATACTAAAGCGACAGATTCGCATGCATACTTGCTCCCAAGTAGCTGCCATCCTAGACACTGTGTAAATGCCATCCCATATGGACTTTAAACCCGAATACGTCGTATCTGTTCGCACGAAGAAACATTCAAACAGAGGAGCAAAGAACTTACCCAACATCTTGTGAACAGGGGTTACAAAAAGCATGTCAGAACAACTATTCAAAAGGTCTCTTCGATTGACCGAAGCGAATTGCTAGATTATCGGCAAAGAAAGAAGAAAAATTTGCGGACGCCACTGGTTACTACTTTCCATCCACAGTTACCTCATTTGTCAGCTATAACCCGTGAATATATGCCAATTCTACATGCATCACCCAAAATGAAAGCCCTTTTTCCAGAACCTCCTCTAGTATCATTTCGTCGTCCCAAAAATCTGAAGGACATTCTCGTAAGAGCCAAATTACCATCACCTGAAACAGATCACTTTACAACATGTCGCGACAGGCGTTGCCTTCTGTGTAAGTATAGCTCAACAACTAAAATATTCAAAAGCACAGCAACAGGCGAGTCCTATACTCATCACTTGCTCTGTTTGCAAACAACAGTATGTCGGTGAAACGAAAAATTCACTCAACCTTCGTATTAACTTGCACCGTGACCACATTCGGAAAAAGGAAAGATCACAGGCCACTGCATAACATTTCAATTCCACCGGTCATGACTGGAAACATATGCAAGTGGTACCAATTGACCAAAATCGATCATGGACAGACACACAGAGGCAGGCTAAAGAAAAGTTCTGGATAGAAAAGCTAAAATCCAGTTTGAATATAAAAATTTGAAAAAANTGCCAACAACAGTATGTCGGTGAAACGAAAAATTCACTCAACCTTCGTATTAACTTGCACCGTGACCACATTCGGAAATAGGAAAGATCACAGGCCACTGCATTACATTTCAATTCCACCGGTCATGACTTGAAACATATGCCACTTGCATATGTTTCAAGTCATGACCGGTGGAATTGAAATGTAATGCAGTGGCCTGTGATCTTTCCTATTTCCGAATGTGGTCACGGTGCAAGTTAATACGAAGGTTGAATGAATTTTTCGTACCAATTGACCAAAATCGATCGTTGACAGACACACAGAGGCAGGCTAAAGAAAAGTTCTGGATAGAAAAGCTAAAATCCAGTTTGAATATAAAAATTTGAAAAAATAAAATATACTTTGGCTAAATTTCCTGCCCCTTCCCATTTTTTTTTCTCGTCCTGACATGGCTGAAGTTTTGCTCATTTGGCGTTAAACACTATTTTTTAAGTGTATTGTTTATAAAATCGATGTACGGATACTGACAAAATTATTTTTTCCCTTCTCATGTTACATCTGTAAACAACAGCATCCAACATGTAGCTCTCGATATTTTGTATAAACATTAGTCTTTGTAAATAGGTTTTGTTTGATTGTTTTTACTTTTTTATTGTGTTTTGAAGAAGAGACGGACAGGTCTCGAAATATCAACTGTAATTTTTTGTGCTATTTACTTTGTTCTTTTTTGAAGTTTATATATATATATTATTTAGAAGACTACCCATTTACAACGGGGGCAATCACTAGCGGTGTACTAGCGACTGCGTCTAAAAGTATAATATAATACATAAAATGATTTTACAATAAAGATATGTACATACACAAAAATGTCTCAGAGAATATACAAAACACTGTAAGTCTGTTCTCCTCGGGTAAAAGAAAGTCATACACTATACATTCATAAAAAAATAACGGTAAACAAGTTAATTACTAAAATACAATAATATTATGAAAACATCAGACTGACATTTACAGACTTTAGATACTCTAACCTACTTGCAAACATTTTCGATAAAAGAGCTGTTCCAATTTCATTAAAAGTGGTTCCCAGTTTCTCACACACATTAAAACCTGTATCACCAATTAAAAGTTGCATACACACAATAGGCGACAGCTATGACAAAGACATATTAAGGTCCGAAAGTCGTAAGCACTTGTCGACCTTCTTGAAAGCAGCCTCGCGGATTCCCTTATAGAAGGGACAGTTTAACAGAAAGTGATCTGTACTTTCCACTAAACCCGTCGTACACAAAAGGCAATTATCAGTATCAATTCAACTCATTCTATGCAGAACCTGCTTCAATGGTAAGCAGTTGGTTCTAGCAAGGAATTTTAATCTGCTAGACCAAAAGTGCTCGATATTACATAAGTAAGACTGCCTTTTATTTGACACAAGAAATAGCTGATAATGTTGGAGACTTCGCTTATCGTTAATTTTTACATAAAAAATCCAAAACACAGAAATGTGTATTAACATAAATTGAGACGACATGCCAAAGATAAAACAAAATTACAAAACTGAACACAATACTTACATATGTATTTTTTAAATAAAATGTGTAACAAATTTGTTCAAACTAACGTTTTTCACCTTTCTCTTAATAATCCTAAATTTAAGGATTATTTACATCAGATCTATCCAAATGAGCTTGAAATTAAAGAAACAACTGAAACACCTACTCCCGCTTCGTACTTAGATCTTTTATTGTATATTGACGAAGATGGACGTTTGAAATCTAAGCTATATGACAAGCGTGATGATTTTAATTTCCCCATTGTGAACTTTCCCTTTCTTAGCAGCAATATACCTACCTCTCCAGCCTATGGAGTGTACATTTCACAGTTGATTCGTTACTGTCGAGCTTGTAGTTTGTAAAGTGAATTTTTGAACAGAGCAAAAACACTGTCCCAAAAGCTCCTTAGTCAGGGATTTGTTCAATCTTTGTTAATTTCATCCCTCAAGAAATTATATAGCCGTCACCATAGCATCATTGAAAGATATGACGTGTCAGTATCCCAAATGAAAGTGGACATTTTCAGCTAGATTCACGTCTTCCCGGATTTGACTACCGACTTTGACATTTTCCCGGATTGAATCACTCACAGTGTGACGGGTGCTGTTAACAGAGCAGGACATGCTTACCCTTCCGGAGCACCTGATGTCACTCTCAGTTTCACTGGAGTTCACACTGTGAGTGCCTTTGTTCTGAATGTTGTGGTTTCTGGTTCTGTGCTTTGTGTCTGTCTGGCGTCATTGTTTTTGTGTCTAACGTCATTGTTTTCTGTGTTCTCGTTTTTGCCCTGTCTTTGGACTTCGATTTTT
>MJUU01011790.1:194169-211859 GCA_002080025.1 Modiolus philippinarum
TTTACATGTCACAATTCACCTGAAAACTACACAAGAAAAACACCCAAGAAGAAGGCAAAGAAAACGCACTAAATGTCTATAAAAACCTTTAAATGTCACAATTCACCTGGAAACTACACAAGAAAAACACCCAAGAAGAAGACAAGGAAAACGCACTAAATTTCTATAAAAACCTTTACATGTCACAATTCACCTGGAAACTACATAAGAAAAACACCCAAGACGAAGACAAAGAAAACGCACTAAATGTCTATAAAAACCTTTACATGTCACAATTCACCTGGAAACTACACAAGAAAAACACCCAAGAAGAAGACAAAGAAAACGCACTAAATGTCTATAAAAACCTTTACATGTCAAAATTCACCTTGAAATTACACAAGAAAACACCCAAGAAGAAGACAAAGAAAACGCACTTAATGTCTTTAAAAACCTTTACATGTCACAATTCACCTGGAAACTAAATAAGAAAAACACCCAAGAAGAAGGCAAAGAAAACCCACTAAATGTCTATGAAAACCTTTACATGTCACAATTCACCTGGAAACTACACAAGAAAAACACCCAAGAAGAAGGCAAAGAAAACGCACTTAATGTCCATAAAAACCTTTACATGTCACAATTCACCTGGAAACTACACAAGAAAAATACCCAAGAAGAAGACAAAGAAAACGCACTAAATGTCTATAAAAACCTTTACATGTCACAATTCACCTGGAAACTACACAAGAAAAACACCCAAGAAGAAGGCAAAGAAAACGCACTAAATGTCTATAAAAACCTTTACATGTCACAATTCACCCGGAAACTACACAAGAAAAACACCCAAGAAGAAGGCAAAGAAAACGCACTAAATGTCTATAAAAACCTTAACATGTAACAATTCACCTGGAAACTACACAAGAAAAACACCCAAGAAGATGACAAAGAAAACAATACAATAGGAACTCGGGATATGCGAACTTAGAACCTAACTTAGCGGTAGGGTTGAACTGGTTTATGGTTACCCAAACTTCCCTTTTATATATCATGTTTCCCTATAGTAAGATAAACATACAAATAAATCAAATACAGGTAGACTATTAAGGTGTCTGCAGGGTATTATTTTCCTATTATACAATTTTGTGAAATTTTCTGTGTAGAAACATGATTGTATTATTTTTCAAAATATAAAATTAAAGTTGGGAGTCACCGTGCATTTAAGCGCAAAAAAATGAAATTGAAAATTTCAGGATTTTACAAAGAAATGATAGAGAAAATGACTATATGAGAGGATAGCTTTAAAAATCTATTATAGATTTTGTTCATACTTTGCATGTGTTCTGAGTTCATCATATAGTTTACATATAAAAAATAAAAATTAGGGGTCACCGTTGAAATAAAAGAGATAGATGCGAAATGTTAATTTTTCTAGTGATATCTTTGTTAAATTCTTTTATCAAATTACCTCCCTTGCATATTTTCCGTGTTCTGTAAATCCAGCAACATATTTGAAACTTGTGTGTTTTAGTTCATCTTTTTGTAGTGGAAATGATGTAAAAATGATTAGGAATAATAATTTTAAATAATTTGGAACTTTCTTTACATTTTAAATAAATAATTTGTTGTTTTTTCTAATGAATGAAACCTAAATGAACAAGTTTTACACAAAAATGGCGGAATAATACCACTGAGACACCTTAACACCATGAAAACTTAAGCATCAACATAAGAACAATCCCGTTCTATCTTAAAGTGTTGGTGGTTTGCTTATTGCTATAGGAAAAAGTTCATTCGAATTCTAAATGAAATTGTACGTAAGAAACTTGCACTGCGATTGGTTACTTGTTTCTATTATTATATTTCGGCAAACAAATAAAGAAAAAAGGTGTAAGGGGGAAATTGAAAATAATCGAAATAGCATGGCAATATAAATTCAACCACATGGAGACCACGTGACAAAGCTAAAACAACTAAAACAAAGAAACAAAAATGAGCACAGACCCAATAAAAATCAGGTGCAGCGGTAGAGTGAGCATCTCCTGCTCCTTGTAAGACAACCGCCGTGTTGAACATGACAACTCCAGTAGTAAAGTAAAAAAACGTCTCAAAATGATTTAAACCTTACAAAAAAGCTGTAGGTATCACTAGGGGCCCCTGTAGTTGTTTAAATGTTCTAATCGGCTTCTGTTGGTCTTTTTGTCGGGCAACAGATGACAGCGATTGTAAGAACACTTTAACAGTTAAGTTAATGTTTGTTGACGATCCCGCATCCGTGGGTAAAGAAACATGGATGTAGCGTTGTTCGACACAGGGCAATGAATTATGACCAAACTGGGGTTAGGGGTCGTGTTGAACTTTCTATGCGGCACGAGTAAAGCTCATTGTTGAAGGCATAATGATGACTTCAAGATGAAAAACAACAAATAAAGCGTTGCTCCATTGCTTAGTTTTACCATGTTTTTATAGAAACTTTGTCTCATTTGCATTTACCCCATATACCTTCATTTGTAAACATATTTGTTTCACGTGCATGATCTATCGCACAGCCAATGACAATTTGGTGTTAAGTTGTAGTCGGTGTTCGTCACTTTCGTAATGAACTGGATCCACTTATTGTAAAATATCTATTATAACTAATTTTGTGAAAAGGAACGAAATGTCAAATCATGGTGTCGATAGTAAAATATCTGTTGCATTTGCAAAAGTGATTCAATACAGCATTTGTATAAAGCAGAGTAATGATTGAATAAAAATGCCGAAGTTACTGAATATGCCTGCTGCTTCAATATGTTTTCATTATCAATAATAAAGTTTACTTCCTAAATCTATGCATATTAATTAGCAAAACGAGTACCTCCGTCGTGCAAAGCTCTGTCTATGACTCATTATGGAGCTTCGTTTAGGGTACTTAAGGTTATTAATTCTTTCTTTCATTTGTTTTAATCTTTATCTGAACTGAGGAGACATGAGATGTCGCAATTACAGCAGTTATATTGAGTGAATTTAATATGTCGAACAGAAGAAGAAAGTTCATAGTTGGGCCGTCATATTTTGATAGACATGCCTTTCCATTTAATATTAATTATTTGTTCAAATGTACGTGTAATATGTACCATTTGTATGATATCATATCATTTTCTTCAAAAAATACCCCTTTGCTTTTCTATTCAACATGAAATCAAATTATATTATAAAAAATAATGATAAATGGATGATTTTTTTGTCTGTGTTATGTGATATTAGTTTTACAACAATAATATCGCCAAATATTATAAAACTGTCAATTGTAGTTCAGTATATAAAACAATCATTGCTTGTCGCAGAATGTCACAGATTATGTATTATCATAACAAGACAATCAAAGGTGAATAAGGAACATTTATGGAAAAAGTAATTACCAAGAGCGTCAATCGTAAGGTACACAATACACGTATCTTCTGATCAGTAAGGACAAAAGTAATATGAAGGAACAATGGGAATTAGAATTTAAACAACTTTGGATTTAACGATTTTCATCTGCTTGTTCCAATTGAAAATGACTATTTGACAATTATGAGTTTTTGAATGCAGTTTTTTTTCAATGTGATGAAAATATAATCCTCTTAAGGTAAGAAATTATAGTTTTACAGAAACAAATTGAGTTACTGCTTCTCTTTAATTCTAATTGACTAATATGCAATGTTTGACAAAGCGTAAATTATAATTAAAATGACAAATAATGATCGTCAAATTGATATTTAAATTTCAATAACATTTTAGTTATAAATATAAAACTGTCAATCAAAATTTCTGAATTACATCTGAATTGTATTGAAAAATACTAATTCTTTAAGCGTATTTTTAAATTTATTACTTGTATTCTTCTAACAAACACGTACAATAAGCTTGCTTTTGAAATGAAAATATTCGAGTTAGAAAAATATAACTTCAGCTTAAAAATTGTCTCTTCTGTTCGTTATTTTTTTTCCTTGAAATATTTCTAATTTTCCTTTTTTCAGTGTGTATTGAGTTTTATCAGTGACAGGATATCAGACAAGGTTGTCCGTTATACCATTGTCTTTATGTATATGTCAACACTTTATGACTTTCTTCACCTTTATAATGTTTGTTTTATATCCCCCACTCCTAAGGCGATTGACAGGTATTGCATATCGATTTATGTGATAGCTTATGACTGATTGTTGTATCAACTAATTATCTGCACAATGACAATAGCTTGTGTATTGTAGTATTTACTGTGAGTGTCGCAATGCAAAATACATGTTTGGTTATCAAATCTGATATTTAATAGTGTCAATTTAATATAAATATTCTTAAAAAGTTGATAAATGAGAGTTCATAAACCATTTCATCAACATACACATTATATTCATAATTTACATTTCCTTAAATGTGCAACACTTCCAAATCACGTATGAAATTAAATCAAATGAGCAAATATGAAGAACAAATTCAAATGATAATTGTACACAGGGTGTGTCTTGATATGTAGCAAAGTACGGAAATCAACGATGTTCATTGTACACGTTGTCTTTTATGATAAAAAATTTGATAAACAGTGATATATTGTTTTACATCTGTGTTATACATGAGTTCATTCACATTCTAATGTAGCGTTACTGCCACAATCAATATGTCACGTAATAATACGCTTGAAACTGTAAATATATATTCATATAAAATGAACGAGGAATGTCAATTATTTGCATAAAATTCTCTTATGATGCACGCTTATTATCTATTCCTTGCACGAATAGTTATTTGTGGTACAAAACGAGACTTTTCTATTTACTTTCTGGCATGTGGCTATGTTTTTCGGCCATTGTAGGTGTTTCCTGTTATCTTTTTTATTCCATTTTTGAAGCTGGTGTTAGATATGAACTTATTGAATTGCTTTTACAGGAATTTCATTGGTCTAGCGCCAAGTAATAACGCATTACGCGTGATGGGCTATCACTCATAGAAAAGAAGACTTCAGAGAAACTTCGCTATAAATACAGAACTGTGTATAGTTTTGCATCCCCGAAAGAGATTTTCAAAACCGTTGCAATAGCAAAAGAATGCAAAATAAAGATTTACCAATGTTTTATATTTATTAGATATAGTTGGTCTCTTATCATATTCGAGGGAAGTATGTCGCGAGAATATGATAAGAGACCCACTTTATCTGATTTACATAGGAGTAATAAGTAATCATTTCATGTTATAAAATGTTTCAATAATGAAATTATCCAGATGTAGTCGAAGATTGCATGCAATCAGCTATTTAGAAACGTATCTGAATTGTTAAAATTTAATGGTCATCGTAAATAATTACTTATCAGTACAACTGTATGGATTTTATATTAGTTCTTTAATCATGTCTTTTGTACAGTTTTATTGCCAAAACCTTTAACTCCGTACGGTGACCCCAATATGCTTTGTTTTGGGTCGTTTTAACCTGGAAATGGGATGTTGTTTCCTTGACATTTACCCCATTTTCTTTCTTTTTCAAATTTAACTGATAGATGATAAATTTCTTATATGAATAACATAACATAATAATTGTTTTGAAAGTAAAATATTATTTCAAATTGTCCATCGCTTCGGTCTTACTGGCAAAAAAGTTGAAATAGGAAGTCAAACAAAATGAATTCAAGAAATAAATCGTCTTTCATTCGAGAAATCGTGGGCATTGAAATAGAATTAGTTAAAAGTTGCAATTATTGAACTACAAGGACGCGTGCAATACTGACATTTAAATCTCACCATCAGATGATACAATTTGAAGTACGGCTCTTGGCAATTCTGTTCGGTAATTTATTATTACCTGCATTTTCTCATCAAAAGTGTGAAAAAAAGTCTTTTAATTTTTCTTATATTTCATCTGGAGTATATAAGGACTTCAACGAATTTAAATTTTAGAAGATTTAATCCCTTTAATTTTGAATTAGTCATACTTCTAAATTTTTGTATACAAGCGATTAACAAAAATTACATTCCCGAAGTTCTTCAATACTTTGTTTTTAAAACTTAAAAATGAAGACCTCAAATATTTTAAAATATTTATACAATCCATTTTGAAAAAATAGAGCTACGATGCCTTTTTGTCTAAATAAAATCGGCACGAAAAATGAATGGAAAAGACGTTTGGGTGTCAATACTTCTAATGAATGAATGCTGTGTTGAAACAAAATGCTTCGTTTTTTTACAAAACGTGTAATTATATAAAAAAAATACGAAGTTACTTTAAGTATGTTTCTGCCTTTGGCCGTTTCCACACAGTCTCTTCAGTGCAGACAAATTCTAAACATTTTGTAGACCATAAACTCAAAGATGTTTTAACAATTTTTAAACAACTAATTAATATGATCAAAATGCAAAGGCAAAATGATTAAAGGACAGAGCTTTGAAATGTACATTTTATTTACAAGAAGTTCATTTTGTACTTTACAAAGAAAAATAAGTTCAATACAGTAAAGCAATTTTACCGTTCTATAGGTGAAAAATTAATTACAAAAATGTTATTGTTGTGTAAATAGCTGAATTCTTATAACAGATATAGTAATACTTAATAATCATTACAAATAAACCAAATACATGTTACTATAGAGGTGTCTTGGAGTCTACAATTGATGTACGATACAATATATATTATGCAATGCAATACTGAGATTCTAAAACATAAAATAGAAAAATATAATTATTTAGCGTTTTGCAGTATCAGGTTCCACATATGGATCTAGAAGACTCTTGTAAAATTCTGGTAGATCTTGTATAAAGAATCATGTGTTCCTCATTTTCTTTTACAATACAAAAACATCCATGTTACATAATTAACAGTAATTTGTTTATACTGTACATATGTTTAGTTTAAACATATTTATTTCAAATACTATCAAACATATACAATAACATTCATACATTACATATTGAACAAAAAAAGGATTCGGAAACAAACTAAATAGCTTATAAATTTATTATGAAAAGTAATCGTTTTGTTCATTAATGATCAATAATCCATTTTGTTACTTTTTTTATCATTATTATTATTTTTCTCACTTTTTGAAATTATGATGTGTTTAATTATAATCAGTGTACATATGTTTCAAAGAAGATCCTCCCATCAACAACAATAGAAACACACAACATGGAAAGCCATATTTCATAATGCATAATTTAAAGTACTCATTACAAAAAATACTCTACCTAAATGGCAAAATCCTGACCATTAAGACATACTCGGAATGAAGCCTCAGTATTTTTAAGGGTTTTGGGTTGTTACGAAAAATTACTGTTGTTACCAAACATTAGATTTTGAAGAACGGTCCGGATTTTAATTTTTATTTTTTTCATCAGGAGCATATTAGGACTACATTAAGCTTTTAGTTCAAAACATTTTAATTTGAATACATTTTGTATAGGCGACTTTCAAAATTTGTCAAGTCGTGTATATTCCCCTAGTTCTTCAATATTTTCACTTAAAAAGTCAAAAATGGAAGCTGATACCTAAAACCTGAAATATATTTGATGTTTGAAAATAATACAGCTACGATCAAATCTGTGGTATCAGTTACATCATGTAGTAAAAATTATAGTTCACCTCAATTTTGTTTTTATGTAGTATACATATATCTAAATATGCCAGTTAGTTATTGTAACAACGGCAGTAGAATACCGAAGGAACAAGGGAAGCGATGACTACAAAAATCGAAGTCCAAAGACATGGCAAAAACGGTAACAGATAAAAACAAAGACAAAACAATTGCGTGAGACATCTACAATGCACGGAAATAAAAAGATAACATTAAGAACTAAGGCACTCACAGTGTGAACTCCCATGAAAACCGGGAGTGACATCAGGTGCTCCAGAAGGGTAAGCATGTCCTGCCCCGCTAACGACACCCGTCACACTATCAGTGAGCCATATATTTTTTGAAAGATCTGTTTGGTAGCGGATTTTTTAATGCCATTTTCTAACCCTTAGACAAAACCAATTGAAATCCATGGTACATGTTACTTCTCTTACCCTCAAACAGTACCATGGTAAAATTTTGAAAATATATAAATAACAATTATAATAAAGTGTTTAATAAGAAATATATGGTATATAGACAATAGTGTTGAACACAGCTCTACATAATATGAATAATAATGTGTTGGTAAGTAGAGCTTTAAAGGTAGAATAGATTATTCCGAGTGCCAACAATGATGAAAATTGTCAATTTAAACATGTAAGCGTCAGAAAATACAGCAAGGTCTACCGCTGGATTTGAACCCCTGCTTTGTTGTAATTAATCGCACTACCGACTGCACTATAGCACTCTAGACCACTCGACCACCTAGGCTATATAAAATATAGCTTTCGGTAACCGGGTCATTCCTACTCGTAGGAAATCTAGAGTTGTAACATAGTACACGATGAACATTTGGTGAAATAGAAAGAAGGTTGCAACAGGTAAAATGCATAAGTTATATGGATAATAGCGTTGCACGCAGCTCTATATAATATGAATGATAATGTGTTGGTAAGGAGAGCTGCATATTATTCCGAATGCCAACAGTGCTGAAAATCATCATTTTAAATATGTTAGCATCAGAAAATTCAGCACGGTTTACGATTGGATTTGAACCCCTGCTTTGTTGTAAACTATCGCACCATCGCCTGCACTATGTCTAGCACTCTAGACCACTCCGGGCCACCTAGGTTATATTAAAATATTCCTACTCATAGGAAATCTAGAGCTGAACATTAGATAGGAAGAAAAAAGAATGAAGAACGATAAGGTTGCAACAGATAAGATACATATGATATATATATAAAGCTTCTTGGCATTCGGGGTCATATATTCTACTTTTGCAGCTCACCTTATCAACCCCTTATCATTTATAATAAGAAATATTTGGCTTAGTTTTTTCTACCAACGGCAAAAGGATACCAAGTCACAACAATTGGATCAATGGCATTGGATCAATTGGATCAATAGCACTGAAAGTGGCAATTACGAGAAATATGAAGAACACAATCATTAAATAGATTAAGAGGTATCAAATAGTCAGCACTGAAGAAAAAAACCTTGCACAGTATTGTCATCTGGTTTGGAAGGATCATTGAGATGAGTTCAAACATTGAAAGCTGATATGGAAAGCTTTAATGGATTTTTGATAAGAAGATAAATAGGAAATTCATAATATAGATTTTATCCTTTTTTGTATTTTTTATAAAAGTAACAGAGATTGAGCAAATGATCAAAGACATCGAATAATAAATTAAACAAAAAAGATAAAAGATATGGTAATGATACCTGTGCTTAATGATATGTGTATTCATTTTATCACACAAGATACCTTTTGAACTCATAAATCCAAATAATTGTCGCATATCTGTCATAAGTTATGTTTTGAAATGACAATCGTCTTTGGTTTTTTTTACAGAATTAGACATTTAACTTCCAATTATAAATCAATCAATTTAATATAATTTTGTGCGGTTTCAGATTTCAATTGATGTTTTGCGTGGCTTTATACTTTAAGGGGAAACATAAATTCAATGGGGGTACACCTAAACCATACAAATATGTTTCACCCTGTTATTTTTAACATATAGATAAAACCGGTATAGTGACATATCTGTTTCATTATATAGTCGTTGTTGGCATCTATAAAGTAAGTGAGAACCGAACCGTCAATCCAAAACGAATAATCCAAGGACAATGGCAACATCGGAAACAAAAAAGAAACAGACACACAACATGAGTACGGTATAGAAAAGAAAAATGAAGACACACACACACAAAGATGAACAACACGGACCCAATAAAAACCATGGGTGAGATCAGGTGCACCGGTAGAGTAAGCATCTCCTGCTTCTTATAACACTCGCCGTGTTGAACATGTCAAATCCAGTAGTAAAGTCAAATCCGTGAGAGGAAACAACAATCGTAAATATGGATAATTTTCAGATTTTTTTTAAAAAGAAAAAATAGAAATTTTAGTATTATAAAAATCAATAAGAAGGAAATCCTGCTTTGATGAGCTTTTTCCTCTGAGGCCAATGGGCCAGTTGGTCAATGGTCCTTTGGTGGTCCTCTGCAGAAAAAAGGTGCTTTTCTGGTCTGTCCTATATTTGAGTTAGCCACCATTGAACCCTATCGGAAAACACATTCAAACATCATCTCTGAAATTACTCGGCCAATAAAATCAAACTTTGCCACAATTTACTGTTTATATGTGTAACTGTCCTTAATTTTCGACATAATATTTGCTTATTCTTGTATTGAAAATGCAGATATAGTTTCTTGTATGTTGGTTGAAAAATATAACTAATCACTCAAATATTCTTTGTGTTGAATATGTCAGTTTTCACCAGAAGATGACCCCCAATTTAACTGAATGCATAATAACAACTTCACTGTCAGGGAAAACGTGTAAAAAATGTCGAAAAAAATCAGGGATTACATGTTATCCCTAGGATTTTTAGGGATTTCATGTATTCCATAAATCGGGCAGCAATTGCGTGAAATCCCTGATTTTGTAAGGGATTACATGTAATCCCTAATTACACAGATTCTCTATAACATATATATTGGTCACATAAATCATAAAAAAGTTGGATTTTTAAGCGCAAATCAAAGATACAAAATCTCAAGTGACACAAACTGTATAATATGAAAAAGTTCGATTTTTACATCTACACAACTTTTGTTGATTCTCGTGAAGGTTTTTCAGACGACAAGTTACATGTACTTTCATGTGAATTTTGGAAACATTAAAAAATCATAAAACCGAGATTCTAACTCGTTAAAAGTAAAAAACCTCACCACATCAAAGCTGATATTTGTTGCCTCTGCACTGAGTTGACTGAAACTACCAGACAAATTGTCCCCTATTTGTAAAATATAACAACCGATATGTCAAAAGCAATGAAAGATTTCCGAAGAAAAAAAAAACAAAAAAAGAAGTAAATCTTAGTTTAGTTTAAATTAAACATATTCTATTTGTCTTAGTTGTGTAGATGCATGTGAATTTAGACAATTTGTGTCTTTTAAGTGTAGAAAAACAAAAAAATCTTAACGACCAGGAAACTTATGTAAGAGTTAATAGAAGACATATTCCCTGAATACATAAAGGGTTAGATACCGTAGTTACTGTTAATTTAGTATGGCAATTTCGACGCTTTTGTCTCTTCAGTGCAAATCAAATCAAAACATTTAGAATTCAATAAACCGAAACATTTGTAACAGGTGATAGAGAACAAATTACTAATAGGATTTAAAACAATCGACAAATATTACTAATAGCATCTGAAAAAATCATCTAAAATCCAAAAGAGCTTTGCAAGATGGATAGACTTTATTGAATGTTTCAAATCATTTTGAGCATGACACGAATATACTACCTAATAAACAAAGAAAGGATATGGAGTAAATATACATGAGACAAAGTCTCTACAAATATATGATTTAACCAAGCAATGCAACAACGCTTTTATTGTTGTTCCTCATCTTGAAGTCACCATGAGGCCTTTATGAGTGCCCTGTGGTTGTTTAAATGTTGTGATCGTCCTCTACTAGTCTTTTTGTCGGGAAATTGATGACAGCGATTGTAAGAACACTTTGCCAGTTAAGTTTATGTTTGTTGACGATCCCGCATCCATGGATCAAAGGATAAAAAGACATGGATGTAGCGTTGCTCAGCAATTAGCAATGAATACCGCTCAAACCGGTGCTAGGGGCCGTCTTGAACTTGCTATGAGGTTTGACAAGACAAGACAAGACAAGTTTATTACAACTTAGGCACAGTACGTGCTACAAGAGGTTTACAGAACATAAGACAACTTACATTACAACGCAACGACAGCTACAATAATGAATTAATATTAGTCATTTGAAAAAAAATAAATAAAAATACATCATCATACATACATTTGAGTAATGCTCATTGTTGAAGGCCTCATGGTGACTTCAAGATGAAGAACAACAATAAAAGCGTTGTTCCATTGCTGTGTTTTACCATGTATTTGTAGAGATTTTGTCTCATTTGCATTTACTCCATATCCCTTCATTGTTAATTTAACAATGAGCTATGCTCATACCTCATAATAAGTTCAATAAGTTCAAGACGAGCCTTTAGCGAAAATCATAGCTAATGTCGAGTTAACGCTATACCCATGTATCTTCTATATTGTTGGTGGATGTGGGTTTATCAACAAACATATATAAACACACGAATATACTATAGAATGTCTTATAGAGACTGTAACTTATCTTCAATCTCGGTTCGATCTCTAATTGTTCTCAAATTCCTAATAATTTGACGGCAGACGAGTATATTAGTTTATCCTGAACATTGATCGATTTATCTACTTTTATCACTAACTTATGATTTTCAGCTGTTCAAATCTCCATATTTTTCCCTTAATTTGAAATCAATTCATTCGATACATTTTCTTTATTTCCTTTTTATCTCTGCTAATAGATGAAATTTAGGAATTTGAATTCCTGAACATCTTTAACAATTTTTATCATTATCATTTTTTAGAATTGAAAATCTTTTAATAGCATAATACATGAATTTAAATGGTTATTTGTTCTCTATCAGCTTATACACGTATTTCGGTTTGTTGACTTCCATTTATTTTGATTAGATCTCTCCTGACGAGACATAAGTTGTCGAAATGTGCATATGCAGAAACTAAATTAATAGTAACTTCGGTATTTAGTTCGTTATTACCACTGGGCTGATACCACTGCTAATGGACTTGCCAGTAGCTCCCGAGGGTCCTCACCAACCCAGAAGCCCGAAAACTGATTATATTTTGAAACTTGCAATAACCAAATTTAACACAATTTTATTTAAAAGCAAAGGAGTTTCTCTCTGATGCATAGCTCTGTCCTTAGCTGAATTTTTGGTTTTCTATAAAGACCCTTTTGTTATTTTTCTCCATCAGCTTTTACAGGTATTTCAGTTTGCTGACTTCCAAATATTTTACTTTAGATCTGGACTGAATAGACATAAGTTGTCGAAATGCGCATATGCAGAAACTAAATTAACAGTAACTTCGGTGTTTAGTTATTTATTACCACAAGGCTGATACCACTGCTGGTCGGCGTATATCATTTGGGCGCATTGGCATTTCAATTGAACGCAAAATTTATTTCAATTTCGGGCGTATAAAAATACTTCATTTAGGCGCAAATAAAATCTTTCAATTGGGCGCATAATAAATTTACCTGTACGATGTGAAAAATATATGTTGTATTTTTTCGTTGTTATATCTTATAAAAGAAAAATACAACATTTAAGGTAGTTCGGGGATCTAAAACTGTGCATACATGTATATCTTCCACATCTAATGAAATCGGAATTTACCATTAAATGTTTTTTAAATTATTTTTAATAGTGTATTGTAATAAATAAAAGAAAATAAGCACATTCTTCTGCGAGTGTGCTGTATATGTCACTGTTGGGAAATTTTTAAGGGGATATAATGATATAGATAAGGGAAAATAACAATTTTTTTCGTTGAACCTTTATTTCATTTCATATTTTCCCAGTGATTTCTTAACTACATTTTTATAAAAAAAATATTTAGCGTTTTATTCAAGACGAAATTCTTAAATTGTGTTTTCTCCCTATATATGATATACTTAATCTTACATCTATTCACTTAAAAAGTTCATCTCTTGTACACTTCTTCTAATTTTATTTATCTACTAGAATCATGGTTCAATACATTATATTGTACATTGATATATTTACCTGTATTATATATAAATTACCTGTACTACATGTGCGCCCATTTGAAATACTTAACCTGCGCCCAAATGAAATACCCCTTAATTTTAAAATGCGCCCAAATGAAATGCGCCCCTACTGGTTCAATGTTAGTTCCCGAGGGTACTCCCTTTCCCAGTAGCAAGAACTTCGGTATTTGTCCGAAAATCGATTACATTCTGAAACTTGCAATGTCTAAAGGAGTAGGTTCGGTAAGGCCCCTGTTTGGCCCAAAATTTGAAGAAAAGCTAAAGAAAGATCTGTGGTGGTTTTCGAACTCTATACTGTGTACTTTAATGGATTCAATTGGTTTTGGGGTATCAATTCAAAAGATGTGGTCAAATAAGCCAACCAAACATAGCATAAATTGGGGAAATCGCTGAAAAAGGCTGAAAATGCTAGATTTTGGGGGCGTTTTTGGTATATTAAACATTGGCCAACCCTTTGTATACTGATGAGCTTCATATATATTGTGTAAAATAGGAAATTACAAATTATATATCCAAAAATATTGAGTGTACACGTGGTTGGCCACTTCTGTTTCAATAAAAACCAATGAAAAAATGACAAAAAATCTACAATTTTGAAAAATTTGCGTTTTTGGCTAATTTCTTGGCAATATTTCTAGGAACCTAGTAGTAGTTTTTGAAAAATGAACGCAAATCTATTTAATGCAATCATTCTACTCAATGAAAACGGTCAGACAATAAAGTTTTGACAAATTTTCCAAATTAGAAAATTATTGGGCCAAAAAAGGCCCTTACTGAACCTTGTCCTTTACCAAAGATTTGCATAAAAAAACTTAGGAGTATCTACCTCATGCATAGCTCTGTTCTTAGCACATCTAAATGGGTTCCCTATTTAGATCCTCGGGTTATTTGTTCTCTTTCAGCTTTCATAGGTATTTCGATTCGTAGACTTCCAAATATATCGATTAGAGCTGCATTGAAGAGATATAAGTTGTCGAAATGCGCATGTGCAGAAACCAAATTAAAAGTAACTTCGGTATTTCGTTATTTATACCTTCTGGATAAAATGATTTTCTATATATCTCTTCAAATTGTTTCAAATTCGGTCTTTTGTCTTTATGGGAATTTTATATCAAATTAAAAACCAAACTAAAAGTAACTTCGGTATTTCGTTATTTATACCTTCTGGATAAAATGATTTTCTATATACTAGTATCTCTTCAAATTGTTTCAAATTCGGTCTTTTGTCTTTATGGGAATTTTATATCAATTTAATTGATATTATTAACATTTCCCGAGTCTCTTATCTCTCATAACGTTTTCAATTTTGATCAATTTAACCGATTGCTTAATCTATACATTAGTCCTCTTCGATATGTACCTCTGAAATGTCAAAAAATTTTTAAAAATCTATCTGATATTTATTTCATAGGAAAGCTAAACAATAAGCATGTTCTCACATTTTTCTATATATTCTTCGTAAATATCGCTGAAAAATTCTGAATTTGGACTGATTTTCAAAGCCCGATAACAGGAAAAGATGGTCGGCGACATATCATTCTTATTTTAGTTTTTGAACAAATGGACTAAGACGTACTAGATATCTTAAAATAAAAAGATTATGTCTGATATTTCTATTAGGCTCGAACTACCTTAAATGATTTTCTTGATATAACTACGGCGTTCAGTGATAATAATGACCTACACACATGTCTACCATTTTTATTAAATTTGTATCAAATGAACTTATCTTTCCTTTTTCTGCAATTATTTTACTTCACTATAAAATAACATTTTGTCAGGACTTCTTAATTGGGTTTATTTTTCAAAATATATTTTCATTTTTCTAGAATGCGTTGGAAATTTTCTTTAATCTATATGAATTTTTAAATGTTTAAGTGTGCCTTTTTTCTTTTGGATTGCGAAACTATAACTAAAATTATAATATATATTTGCAATGTTTTCCATAGATTGTGATTGTTTTAATATTAATATATTTCAACATTAGTAATAACTGTGCCTTTAAATGCCAAATTAAGTTTTAGATTGTCAGTTCTACCCTGATAGCCTGAGGTGGTAATGTATCAACATCGGTACCTTTTTGAGTTTTTTTGATATCTTATAATTATGCAATTTGCACCAAAATTCTGTTTTTTGAATGCCTTGACAACTCTGTCCGTTTTTTTATTCAAGTTTTTCACCATTGGTTTTTTATTGTTTCTACAACTCTGCCATTTTTTAAATTCTTTTAACCGTATTAACAATGGTAGAACTGAAGAGTTCTACCAATGTTAATACGTTTAAAAAAATTGAAGCAATAATAATTTCACTTTGCTTGAATTGGCCCAGTATCTTCAAAGTTTTAATTTGATTCTATTGACTTGCATTTCATTAAATTTTTCTACAATTCTAAATAACCGAATGTCCTTACAATCTTCAACTGTACAAAAATAACTCTATCGCTGTTTTTCGTGATACATTTTACTTGTTGTAAAAATTCAAAAGGTTGTTTTTTTATTATCATATCTATCAAAGACATTTGACACAGGTGTGGCTCATCACATATATCTTTGTAAATAAATGATGAATTAATAATTAATTATATGTGTCTGAAATTAACATATAAACAAATAACATGTAGTTGATTTTAATTTTGTCAATCTTGTATTACATAATATATCAAACATAATATGTAAATACTTGTACTTTAATTGCTAAAAGCAAAAAAAGGGGGGATTATCACAAAATATGTTTGCAACAAACAAAAACAAATTTTGCAAAACAAACAAACAAAAAGCTAAAATGAAACTAAAATCTCAAATGTTTGAAATATTTTGTACAAGAAAGTAGTGAAATCAGTAAAATCAAATCAAAAGAATAGATGGTAACTTACATCCCGATTTTTTCCCATAGATGTGTAAATTTAACATGTTTATTTTCCCAATTACAGTAAGTTATTGTGCAGTTTTATCAATGTTCGTAATGATAACTGTACAAATAAAGAGATATCGAGTAAATATACATGGGACAAAATCCCTATAAATACATGGTAAGTTTAAGTAAATGGAACAAAGTTTTTATTTTTGTTCTTCATTTGTCGCACAAACAAGAACACTGCCAATTAAGGGGAAAAAAACAACAACAACAAAAAAAGATCTGTCTGAAGTTGGCTACTAATAACAAAACACAATAAAAGTGATTTGTAAAAGTGATGATATCAAAAATCAGAGAAAAAACAACACAAAAACAACTAGATGTTGTCGGAAACGACAGCTATCACCGTACTCCCTGTTTGACACAGAAAACAGTTGTTATACACCCTGGGCATAATATTTTTTTCATTATTTTTAAATCTATCTGTTGATAGTCATTCCAAAAAATAAGTGGTCTTTGAGATTTTCAGGAAATTTACCAAGATTGGAATCATATTTTTGAAATCCAGTTGATGAAAGTGTTTTTCCTAAACTATACAAACAATTTAAGTATTGTTGCTAGGTAGAATTCAAAAAAATAAGTGGTCTTTGAGACCTTCAGGAAAATTACCAAAATTGGAATCAAATATTTTTAAATTCAATTTATGAAAATGTTCGTCCCAAACTACACAAACATTTTTAGTACGGTTGGTAGGTAGAATTCCAAAAAAAAGTGGTCTTTGAGACTTTCAGGAAATTTACCAAAATTGGAATCAAATATTTTTGAAATCCAATTTATGAAAATGTTCATCCTAAACTACACAAACATTTTAAGTATGGTTGCTGGGTAGAATTCCAAAAAGTAAGTGGTCTTTGAGACTTTCAGGAAATTCACCAAAATTGGAATCAAATATTTTTAAATCCAATTTATGAAAATGCTCGTCCCAAACTACACAAATATTTTAAGTATGGTTGGTAGGTAGAATTCCAAAAATAAGTGGTCTTTGAGACTTTCAGGAAATTTACCAAATTGGAATCAAATATTTTTGAAATCCAATTTATGAAAATGTTC